>JANHGN010004506.1:0-14079 GCA_024605025.1 Megaceryle maxima
TATCAATGACATTGATGACAGGACAGAGTGTCTTCTCAGCAAGTTTTCTGATGACACAAAACTGGGAGGATTGGCAGGTACAACTGAAGGTTGTGCAGCCATCCAGCAGGACTTGGACAGACTGGAGAGCTGGGCAGAGCAGAACCTAATGAGGTTTAACAAGGATAAGTGCATCTGGGGAAGAAGAATAAAGTGCACCAGTACAGACTAGGAGGTGATCTGCTGGAAAGCAGACCTGTGGAGTACTTAAGAGTCCTGGTAGACAACAAGTTCTGCATGGAACAGCAATGTGCCCTTGTGGCCAGGAAAGCCAATGGTATGCTGGGGTGCATTAAGAAGAGCATGTCCAGCAGAGCAAGGGAGGTTCTGCTCCTCCTCTACTCTGTACTGGTGAGACCTCACCTGGAGTTTTGTGTCCAGTTCTGGGCTCCCTAGTTCAAAAGATACAGGGATCTACTCAAGAGAGTCCAACAGAGGGCTACAAGGATGATTAAGGGACTGGAACACATGCCTTATGAGGAAAGGCTGAGACATGTGGGGCTCTTTAGTCTGGATAAGAGAAGACTGAGAGGGGATTTGATAAATATTTATAAATATATGATGGCTGAGTGTCAAAAGGAAAGGGACAGCCTCTTCTCACTCATGCCCTGTGATAGGACAAGGAGGAATGGATGTAAGCTAGATCACAAGAGGTTCCACCTTAACATGAAGAGGAACTTCTTTACTGTAAGCACTGGAAAGGGCTCCCCAGAGAGGTTGTGGAGTCTTATTCTCTGGAGATTTTCAAAAACTGCCTGGATGCATTCCTTTGTGACCTGTGCTAGATTATATAATCCTGCTCTGGCAGGTGGGTTGGACTCAAAGATTTCCAAGGTCCCTTCCAACCCCTGACACCCTGTGACCCTGTGTAACTGGCTTAAAACATATGATCCTTTATCCTCAATTCACACTAGCAAAGGACTGATGCAGGTCTGAGGATTAGACACCAGAATGATAACTGTGTTTTCTATCCCAGTTCCAGAAAAAAGTCTGTGATAAATTTACGATGCCCAGCAGATCAGCAAAATTTACAAAAGCTTCCTTTTTTACTTAAAAGTAATGAGACAATGTTTGGATTTCAGGGGCAAGACATTAGATTGCATAAGACAAGAAGCCAGGGATAACTTGTGTCAGTACTCTGAAAATACATTGCTACTTACAGTGTGATGTATATCAGCTAAAAAAAAAAAAATCAGAATGCTGTTTTTTTCCCACTGTTAGTTTCGTTACATCATAATGAAGATTAAGATGTCTATATCTGTGTCAGGGTATTTCTAGTGAAATTATCAAATGCCTTGCCATCAAGGCCAGACCAGGAGTTTTCATATAATTCACTGAGTAAAGACCAGATGAAGTGATGACATGCAAATGAGTGATTTTGTCAGAGCTCCCTCCCCTACATGATATAATCTAGGTACCATTTTATCTTGTATAACTAAGTAACTAACTCTGTGGTGAAGATGTCAGTTCAGCTGAATTGACTATAATAAGTAACTCCACCTTTTGGCTGCAGTTTGATTCCTGAACCTATCATGAATGTTGATGAAATCATATCTTGAACTGACTGAGCAATTTTAACTTATATTACTAGTAAAGTGTTATGTATTAGAGCCATCTGCATGGGGAACAAAAGCTTATAATTGTATGAAAGGCTGAATGTCCTGGAGTTTAGTTAATTTTTCAAGTTTACTATTTACTTCCTGCTTCCCCCATTCCAGTTATTTTGCACTTCTTGTCAAGAGAAACAATATGAAATTCCTTATTGAAATTAAGTATATTTTCAAAAATGCATCAGTCTGAATGGCTTTCAGACTTCAGATGACAGGACCAAACCTTTTTAATATTCAGCCTCTGTCTAACTGCATTGGAACATTTACATTTCAGAAGTTAAATTGATTATACTTTTTTGTTTACCTTTTAAGTAGATCCTGATTCTAGAGGGAAATTCAATATATCCTAATTATTTATTTTCATTACAGAAATGCAATCTATGTATAAATGGTTAATTAGTGGCCAGGGGGTAGAGAGGAGGTTAGTGGTGGCTGACTGGGATTTTATAAAGACAGTTTTCACAGAGAAGTAGTGATGTCCAGTCCAATGGAAACAGCAGGGACTGAATCCATGTTCCTGTAAATCTGTTCTACTTTCCTTAAAAGGTATATTGGTTTTTGCATCAAAAAGAACACCTGCTTCAAAACTGACTGCTTCAATGTGATGATGGTTTCCACACCTGAACAAATCCATTCCCCTGGTATCAATAAAATCTCATTTGATTAACAGTGAGTATTTTAGTATGTTATAAAACTCAATTTATAGATAAAACCTAACTGAACACAGATTTATTAAAAGTGTGAAATGTTGCCTGTGTGATAAATCATTCCGTACTGTTCCCCTGTATACTCTTCAACAGAAGATTAGATTAGATTAGATTAGATTTATTATGTAGCCCTGAAAAAATAGGACTGGCTCATCAAAAGATTTTATAGGTGAATTTATTTAATCTCAGGTTTTAGAGTATTTTTGGTTCTGTATCAATAGCTAGTGGTTCTTAGTTGCATCAAGATCTTCCCAGGCAGATACAGCAATGTGATGTGCCTTAAAATCACAGTTGGCACCTTCCTTGTGCAGAAATATAGCCAAAGGTCTTTGTGTCATGCATGTCCACTACTGGGATGTCTTAAAAGACTCCAAAAGATAGCATCTTTTGAACTGCATAATTGCAGTGATTAATGATTTACAGAATCACAGAATTTCTCAGTTTGGAGAAGACCTTCAAGATCAAGTCCTACCTCAACCTATTACCCTAACTCTTAACAACCCCCTGCTAAACCACATCCCTGACCACAACATCCAAATGATTTTTAAACCCACTCAGGAATGGTGACTCAACCACTTCCCTGTGAAGCCTGTTCCAGTGCTTAACAACCCCTTCTGTAAAGAAGTTTTCCCTAATATCCAACATAAACCTTCCCTGGCACAACTTGAGGCCATTTCCCCTTGTCCTATCACCTGTCACCAGTGAGAAGAAACCAACCCTGCTCTCACTACAACATCCTTTCAGGTAGTTGTTAAGAGTGATGAGGTCTCCCTCAGCCTCCTCTTCCCCAGACTAAACAGCCCCAGCTTCCTCAGTTGCTCCTCATAGGGTGTGATTTCCAAACCCTTCACCAGCCTCGTTGCCCTCCTTTGGAGGGCACCTGCAACTTTTTTTTTTCCTTAGTTTTTCCCATAGCAGTTGCCTATCCACCACTAACAAATCATTTTAGTGTTGATGTTGGAGTCCTCTCTCCTCATCGAAGATATTTATCTCTTGGACAAATTAAGATTCTTTCAAAGGTCACAGATCCCTGGCCATGGGGAATTACAAACTGTAATGAAAAAGATCCGCTCTGCTATACCTTTCACTGGGATAATATTTTCCTGTCTTCACTGGCTTCTGATGCTCTGTTAAACTGCTGTAGGTATCACGCATTTACTGAAAACTGACTGTAGCTGCCTGTTCACAAGGCAGCACAGAGATTTCATTAATTTTCCTGGAATTTTTAGAGGCGATCAAATGTTTTATTCAAAGAGCAGTTCTTCAAAAGGTCCCATCTGTCAAAATTAAAACTTTTATTTTTATACCTTGTTTTGGATAGAAGTTTATTACACATATTTCAAAGGAAAATCTTGACCTTGTCCAATGGGCTTCAAGTATTAGTAACCATTTTTGGTTACCATTCCTAGGCAAAAGAAACACCCTTTATATCTGTTACCTTCTGTTTCTAGAGTAGTTCAGCTTCTATTCAAAGACCTAAAGCCATAGAAAGACCTAGAAAGTCAGTTTCAGTTCATTCTGTGATCTAATACCTTAATTCAAAAGACACTAATTTTGTAAAAGTTGCTGAAATATTTCAGGAAAATAGCTATTTTTACTGTGTTTTGTTATGTCTGATGCATCTGCAAAGCCACCTAAGAATGATTGCATTAAAAGGAATAACAGTAGTAAAGAGTTATAATCTGTGTTTGGATGACAATTACGTAATTTCTAAACAATTCTAGAAATTTCTTTTAATGCGATTTATGCAGCATAAACTGGGGACAACATATAGGACTGGATGGCCATTCTGCATCTGTTTTCTGTTACCGAGAAGTTGACAGCTACCATTTGCTCATACTACTGCAGAGAAAAAGGTTGGTTTTTTTTCTTTTAAGACAGGCTGCTTTGGTTTCATCATGTCAGGATTGAAGTAACACAAGACACATGTTAGTTCCAGATAAGTGCAGGAATGGTATTGTTAAAATTGTTCCGTGTAGCATTTAGTCTATACTTGATATAGAAGGGATACACTCTTGAGAAACTGAATGTCTGATTTTAAATGTTTGGTGTACATTAAGGGCCTGCTGTAATTTGTGTGTTTCCCTGGCTTTACTATCATGCATTGGATCCTCAGCCCTTTTTGAGATTTGCTAATAGACCCACATTCTGTGAAAATATTAATAATTTGTCTGCCTTTTCACTTGCAACATCCTGTGTTAAATTATTGTCATAATGGATGTCCAGAGTTAAGGAAGACTACTGTTTTAAGGTGTCCAAAATAAGAAAGAAAGTAGGGGAGCACCTTATGTTACTTGTCACCATTACAATCATTACCAAGTGGTTTTTGTCTGAAGTCCAAATGGTTTTGATGAAGTTACCCCAAGGCTTTGTTGACCTGTGGCAGTGACCCAGACAATAAAACTGTTGCTGCATGACAACTCTTGAGAGCAGAATAAGACTTCCAGATACCAATCTTGACTGCATTTTTCAAAGCCGGGCATGTATTGGAGCTGATGTTTGGGGCTGAAGTACAGAAAGAGTTTAAAAGATTATAGGCTCTTCCTTCAAGGGACTGTCAAACAATCTAACAGTCCCTAAGAACAGAGATCAAAGTCTCCATGTTGGGTAATAAACTCCATGAATGCATGGATTCTGTTAGATTTGGGGCCAGATTCAGAGAAATTCACATCCAGTCCATGAACAGTCAAATAGATATGCTTAAAAAATTATCATTATTCTAGTTATGCATTTATGAACAGAAATACCATCTCTCTTGCAGCTGGCTTCTTCACAGGAATAATAAGAGAAGGTAGCCAGTATTTCTTCCTGCAGAACTAGTGATGGTAGAGGCAAACTTTCACAGCTATCTCACTCTTGTAGCTTAACCTCCAGCCATATGAACTAATTAGCAGATAGCACGTGCCTCAGCCTTTTCCACAAAGACAATCTACAGGATGTTTATTACTGTCAGGGATGAGAAGTTTTTCTGCACTGTATTCCTGACATGAGTAGTAATATATCTGAATATTAGAAGCCCTCCTTCAAAGTAAGTTAGCTATTTACAGGCAAAGAAGAGCTAAGAACTAAAAATATGAGGGTAGGTAGAAGGAATGCTATCCAGAAATGTAGAAATATTTTTGTGTCTCTCAGCATCAGTTCAGTAAAGTAGAGACAAGTAGAATAATTCTAAGACACATTAAGAAAAAGTATTTTTAGTGTTTTTTCGACAGCAACACCTGTTACTATTCTGTGTCATAGGAAAAATAGCAACTGTCTACACATGACAGTAGCTAAAACACTCAAAAAGGCAGAAGTACTATTGCAACATGCTGTCCCATGAAGAAAACTATGTCCTGTTGTGGACAGAAAGCATAACTTTTTTTTACAGATAGTCTTCAGACAAGTTTGTGATTTTAAATACTTTATTTGACTGTTGTTAGAATAACATGGTCAAAGCACAGCACCATCTCACATATGGAAATCTCATTACTAATTTGGTTCAGTACAGGAAATTCTGTGCTTCTTATTGAAGAGGAAGATCAAGCTCATTCATCACTGTCCTAATTTGGATTATAAATCTCCTCTTCCCAATCTGCCTTTTGAGAAACATCACTATTATGGTCTACTGACACACCAGCTTGGACTATAATGATGTCATATCCCAAGCAATGTTAAACCTTCTTGTGGACTGGTTGGGTGAATTCCAAGAAAAAATTAAGGTGCCACAGGTTCTGATTCTGATGCTTTCAATATGTGACCTTTGGCTAATCTCAACTTGTACCAGTCTGGTGGTAAAGATATCCTATTCCAAATCAGAAGTAAACCAGATTTTTATCTTAAGTGGTAATGAGGGAGCCCATTACCTAGTTTGGACTTGACTTTTCAGCCTCCATGTTTTTTAGTACTCTGCCAGGGGCTTGCACCTAGCCTACATCATTTTACCCACAACCTAGAGGCTTTATATTTTATAAAGCCTAGAGGCTTTATATTTTAGCACATGTGCACACAAATGGGTTTTATAAAATCCAGTCTTTGTGCTGTAGAGCATCTGTCAGCAATGAACTCCTCTGTTGTAACCAAATGGACTGGATGATAGATCATTCCTTTTACTAAATAGACAAATAAAAGATAAATCTCTGCATCATGTCTATTTTGGTGTTCTAGAAAAATACTTTCATGATGTTTATAAAATAAATCCCTATAAAAATGCAATAACTTTGAGTTTCCTACCATCAAGTTTTCTTCACTGTTTAATTATGATTTGTGTGCAGCATTGTTCCAGCCCTCAAAGGACAAAATAAACCCCTGCTTATCCTAAGACCAGCTTATTATCCGTAGGTAAGGAAATTCCTGACAATATGAAAAACTGAAAATATGCAAACTTCTTTTTGTTTTCTTGTAAGAGCTATAAAAGGCACATAGAACACAATTTGTTTGTTTGTTTGCTTGTCTAAAGCAGCTTTATAGAGAAGGTAGTTTTTAACAGGGGAAGACTTCAGTTTACCCCACTCTAATTCTGCAAAATTGCAGAAAAGATTTGGGAAAGTCTAATCTGAGGAGGTGTAATATTTAAAATTAATCATCCCCAAAATTTAAACTTTAAAGGCAACTTGTAAATTACAATTTGAAGTATCTATCAATCTTGACACTCAAGCCATGGTGTTAAAACACATCAGCATACTGAATGTACTATTTACAATGGACATGGTGATAACTGTATCTTGAGTAACAAGGGATAACTCATTACTGTTAAAAGGTAATTATCTAAATGTATGATCAAGTGCTTGTTTTGTTTTATATAAAAAATAAACTGTGTTAAAGATAAACTGAAAAAAGTCTGAGAAGTGGGCTTTAGCAACTCTACAACAGAGAAAGGAGTTGAAAGAAATTGTGAAAGCCTGAAACAGACAATAAAGTTTCTGAACACATAACTTCCAGTTGTGTTGTCAGACTAATTGCTGTGTTTTCATGCATATAACCCACATATTAAACAGGTTTTTTATTGATGGTAGGCAAGTTTTAAATATGCATGATTTAAGGGGGAGTTTACTCAAGACACTCTCTTGCACCGGAGTGCTCCTATATCTCATGGTCTTTGGTCCCCTGTAAATCCACCATTTGCCCTATTTTCAGCTCTCTGTTGCTCTCACTTCCCCAGTCTTCGAGGATTGCTATGGAGGCATCTCCATCCACAGCTGCCTCCTCCAGGACAGCCTTACAGCTGCAAAAGGTTATATATGCCTGTGACTACTTATCTTCAAGAAACAATATTTTAAAGGGATGTAAGTTATTCATATGAAAATTCTTTAAGTGTATGACAAACTCAAATATTATCTGAAAGAATAAATTATCCCCATAGATCTTTCCAACCAACAGCAACATCTGGTACCTGACAGAGTAGAAAAAATATCCATCAGGCAATATACTCTTTAGGATTGTGTAAGTGTGAAGAGAACATAATCTGCAGAAAAGAATTAAGGAAATGCACCACAGCAAAAGTAAATATTACATATGTTCTTTGTGCAAATTAGTGCAATAATTATGTATTTAAAGTAAGGGACGTAGCCTTTTGTAATTATTTTTGGAAATATATGTATATAAAATCCAGATCTGCTAGTGACTATCTTATGACAGTGATCTCTATATGTGGCATGCAAAGGATATTTCTGTGACAGTGACAAGCAGAGATTTTTTTTTTTTTTTTAACTGAGCAACAACATATGCCAATATCATGTTGGTGTTTGAAATGACTGTAGTAATTAATATTAAATTTATGACTCATTTACTGAAAATACAAGCTCTTGTAATCATGATCCAGGATGAAAACAAACATGAGACAAATCAGAGAATCTTTAACTTTCTTTTTTACTTAACCTGTCCCTGTGGATTTGTCAGCACTAAATTACCTACAGTTCAAATGCTTCTTTCCTGAAAATAAAATGTTACCCCACTGGGTAATTCAGCACATCATTCTGTGTTCTGCTTGGAGTAAAAAGTAATCAGATAATAAAAGGGGACCAAGCAAAAAGAATGTTTTTTTAAAAGAAGTTACAGACTGGATTCTTCTTTAAATCATGAATTTAATTATTTATTGCTTAAGATGATATAGGAAGCTCCCTGTGACACAATATATGAATTAAAATAGACAGGCCTTTTCCCCTTTTCAAAATATTTGCATTAATGCATTCATAGATGGGGCCTGTGCAGACACATTTTAATACCTTGAGTAGCAACAACTGTTCATCGTGATTGTTTTCCTGCAACAAGTGAAAAGAGAGGTGACTGCAAAACCCAATCCACCACCCCTTGTTGCTTAATTTAATGCTCTATGCTGTTCTTGCTCTCTTGTTCTTTCAGCAGCATGCAGAACTAAAGCTAATAGCAATGTCTCAACTTCTCACTTGGCAACAATCTTCTTCCTCTGCTGTTCGGTTTGTGCATCTGGTGAACACATCCCAAGGGCACTGTAGTCTTGCCAGTGCTATAAATTTACATGACCTTTCATGTCATGATGTCATAATTATTTAAAGTATTCTTTGCCTGTTACAATCCTGAAGATTGATGCTTGTGTTCTTGCCCTGATAACTAATTCCATCTTTTTAGGATTGCAAGGAAAATTATTATTTAAACTGTGATACTTGTGGCCAAAAAGTTAGATTTGCCTTGTATTTAGAAATGTCCAATGTGCACAGGGATGTGTGCATATAACTGAGATATTCTGAGATGCTGATGCACCTCCCAGAATGCCTGGAGGGCTTACCTGGAAAGCACTTGTATCAAAGCATATGTATTTACAGAGGTGGCTCAGAAATATGTTAGATGACACATGCACCTAAACCTTGTTTACCATGAAGTAACACCTGTGATGCACTGATAGCTTTGATTACTTCAAGCACAGTTTGAAATTATGGCTGGACTAAATTAATCTGTTATTTTCTCTAGAGATGTTGCCTTGCAATGAGATATATTTACAAAAGACAGTGGTAAAAGGAAGTATTTTTTTCTCTTCAGTGCTTGTTTGGTAACCATATCCATAGAGGATAGAGAAAAATTATTTTCTACTTCAAAATTTATCTTTGTTTATTTCTTTATATAACAATTGGAAGTCTCAGTTGTGACATTAGAAAACATTCTTGGTAGCTGCAAAGAAGACAAAGTATTTAAAAAGGTCACCTAGAGAAGATCTTAAACTTTTATCAATTAATGATTTCAAGAACTACTATGGTAATGATATCAGTGTAGTGATGTGTCATGAGGTTTGGAGATAGAGTAGGCAAACTTCTGAAGTCCCTTCTGTCCCTGTTTCCTATGATTTTTCAAGTCAGTGTGAAGGACAACTTGGGAAACAAAGGGACATCAAAGTACAATAAAATCAGACCAACAGAAGAGGAAAGGCTATGTTATGCTGAAGTCAGTGATGTTGTCAGGTTTGACAGACAATATGGGTGATATTTTTTTTTAATGACATTCTTACATTTTTTCATTTGTGATCAGATATTACTATTTTTCACCCAGTGTCCCTGATAAGCATGGAATTGAGGGGTGTCGGTAAAAACTGACTATTGCAGGAGTAATATTCTTGAGTAATGTTTCCAAACTATGTCTTATACTTATTTGTTTCAACACCCCAAACAGCATCTACACATGCTTGCCCTTGAGCAAGTGCCTAATTGTACATGTTTTGACAGTGCCATGATCACCCTAGCATATGCAGTTGAGGTGGAACTTCCTATGTTTCACCTTGCTACCATTACTTGACCTATCACAGGGCACCACTGAAAAGAGACTGGACCCTTCTACTTGACACCCACCCTTCATATATTTGTAAACATTCATAAGATCCCCTCTTATTCTTCTCCAGACTAAACAGCCCCAGGTCTCTCAACCTTTTCTCATAAGAGAGATGTTCCAGTCCCTTAATCATCTTTGTAACTCTCCACTGGACTCTTTCTAGTATTTCTGTGTTCCTGTTGAACTGGGGAGACCAGAACTGAACACAATATTCCAAATTTGATCTCACTAGTGCAAAGTAGAGGGGGAGGAGAACTTCCCTTGACCTGCTGACCACACTCTTCTTTATGTACCCCATCTCTTGTCAGAGAACTAAAAGTGAGGTTTTCCCCCAAGCCTGTTGTATAAAAAAACATGTGATGAACTGTCAAAGAGAAAGAGTCTCCTTCTGGGAGATATTCTGATCTCCCCCAGTTCCATAAGCATGGAAAGGATAAGAAACAGTCAAGCTTGGGGAGAAAATCCCACAAAACAACCCATGCTTCAGAGTCTAAGACTGCACTAGTCAGGAAAAGATTTAAATTAATATCTTCTCCTGCAATGATTCAGATGTCTGGTGAGATGTCAGGTGGAGTATCTCATATCCCTATCATCTCTGTAATGCTGGAACAGATAGAAAGACCCACCACACAGTAGTTCAACAATCAGAAGCAACAGCTTCTGTCTGTGCTTTGTACATGAAGTTATCTGAAATGACACAAATAAAACAGTAATATTTTGCAACTTACATCCTGGTTAGAATGTAAGCCAACAATGAAAAGGTGAATGTCTGTGTAAAAAAGCATTTTCAAGTTCCCTAGAGTGCAGAAGAGAGTTACTAAAGCTGGTATACTAAAACTACCATGAAAGCAAGTTTCATAATACTGCTTTTAGAGATGCATTAATTTCAGTATTCTTTGTAAACTGAAGTGAAGTAGATAGTTTTCCAAGAAAAGCACTGATGAAAATCACACCAGAGAGAGACAGTAAGGAAAAGCTAGCACAAGATCCACATGCTGTCAGGAAATACTGAAACTGTGTTTCATTTTACATTCTTGTCTTCATTCAGACACAACAATAGAGAAACAACACTTCTTCCTCAGCTTCCAAACCACTTAATCCTGAGCTTCCTTTCCAACCCCGGATGGAGGTTAAACTGCTCTGTCAGATTCATCACTGAGTTCAGTTCACGCCAAGGCTTGCCCAGGAATATCCATTATCAGTTCTTCATCTTGCTATAAAGTTGCAGACAATGTTTGAACTCATGACTTTTCTTAGAAGTGCAAATGGTGCTGTTTACAAACACAGCCTATCCTTCCACAGTTGGAGTTGTTTGGAGCTCGCAAATATGAGTAATAACCAGTCCTCTCTGGATCTCCAGTCTAGATCACAAAAGTTCATCTTCATACAATTGTCTATATTTATAAATAAAGTACTATAGTTAGTAATGGATGGGTTCTCATGTCATTTTCTCAAAAGCAGCCAGTACCTCAGTCTTTAGATGATAAGATTGGCTCTGCCACAAAAGCTGGATTTCACTCAATACCAGAATTTTCCAGGCACATGGAAAACATTCTGTCAACTCAGCTTGAATATTCCTAGGATGTTTGTCCTGGGAATAACTGCCTCTTTCTGCTGCTCTGATTCTCTAGAAACATAATGCTTATTAATTTGTGAGGTAAAGGTAACTGGGAATCTCATATCCCCAAAATTAAATCACAATAGCATTCTTGTTTTCCCATAGGAAGGAAGGAAAATTGGAAGTCAAAGAATGAGAGAGAAAGAGACAGGGAGAAGGGATGAAAAAGGTAGAATGGGGAGAAAAAAAGGGAAGAAGTGGATCATTTGTAAAAATAAAAATCTATTTAAATTTTTGGTTGCCACTGTGTGGAGGTAAGGTGGAAATCTCAAGCTGTTGGTGAAATATTTTCAAATCTTTAAGAAGCACTGAACCTGTTTATAAGACTGATGGAGTTGGTCTTATAAAACATGGACAGAGCAAACCTGAGGTTCCTCCAGACCTTGCTCAGAGCTGACATATTTTGAAGACAATAAGTAAATCACTTTCTTTACTTTCACTGCATCTGCTCAGAGTCAGAGACTGCTGGGGAAAGAAGCCATTCTATGCTTCAAAGCACAGAAGCTGACATTGATTATAAATGTTTTCCCTTTGAATGCTAACTAATTTAAAAGTAAATATTATTTTTATTCCTTCTTGATAAGCCATTTGCTTTAGTAGAGCTGTTTGCACTCATATAGTCCATGTTGCCTTTTCTACCTAGGATCAAACAGGTCTGATATCAGCAGAATGGTTTGGATGGAAAATCAAAGCAGGTCTTCAGGGATGCTCACTCAGGTACAAGCAATCCTATTATTGTGCTGCAAAGCCCCATTTCACATAATCTGACATCATCACTGCTCAAAGGCAGAGGCATGGGATGTGGTACACCTAGAGGGCAGTGTCAAGGACTGGGGCAGCTAAACTGAAACAAAGCAAATGTTTTTTATGTGAATACCTGTGGAGGTAGAACCAATAGACATACAGAGTATGCAGCAGAACAGTTTTCCCTAAAAAGCTTCGGGGTTGATACAATCACTGCTGGGTTGGCAGTGGATTTTCACTGGAATAACATCCTTCCCTTTCACTGAATGTTAGCTCTAAAAATCCTAACCTTGTTTGCTCTGTGCCTCCAGAAAGGCTTTGCAAATTGCAGTGTCAAGTAGAAGTCACAAAGCAGGATGTTTTCTTTGTGAGAAGATACCCTGAGTACACAGCCCATCATCACTATTCAACTTTTAAAACAGGGATGACATGGTGGGAGAGTGCCAGGGAAAGGTCTAGATGTTGTCATCATCATCTGTCCTGTCTCAGCAGTGGCAGAAGAGCTGGACAGACATGACCCTGGGCAGATACTGTGGGTGACTCATGCAGCAGTGCAATGTCAGGTTTCTCCAGAGCTCTAAGGAAGCTTTAAAGGCAAGTGCAAAGAGCAAGTCAATTCCTGCTCAGAAAATTTCCTTCTTAAATATTTTGTAATATGCAGTATCTTTATTTTATTGTGTCTTGCACTTTTCTGCATTGCAGCTTCATCCCAGTCAATGTTACTGACATTGCTGAATTAACTCCAGTAAAAACAGCTGTGATTCTGGACCACAGGTTTAAAAAAGCAACCTCTGCTTTGAAACAACTCCACAGCATAATCCCACTTTCTTACACGTCCAGCTACATGGCATAATCACGGCTAGTAGCAAAAACATGTTACATGTTACCTCTCAGTAACACAGAACCGTAGTGGTTGAGGCAGTTCACTGTAGTCTCTTCCATGACACTCACCAGTGATGCAGTTATTGCATTTTATTCACAGGGTCAAACCCTTACCTCATTTAGATGCAAGCTGTTTGTCACGGTTCTATTGAGAAACTCAACTATAAATAAAGGACATGCTGATCCTGCAGAATTTTTTTTCCAAAAGCATTGCACAGCCTTACTTAGGGGGACAACAGGTCTGACAATTAAAACAGGTCCCTTTTTTGAGACTTGAGTATGTGTGCTAAGGAATCATGAGAAAAAAAAAGTGTGTAATTTCAACCTGCTGTTGGAGTAGAGCTAGGCTCCTAAATTGCTTTGAAACAACGAAGTATATGCAACATGAAGCTTGTTCCACCTATTCCTCTGAAATACCACAAAAGAAGCATAATATAAGTGTGGGAGACCATAATGGACAATCGCACACAGACCAATGTGATCAAGCGAATGCCGTTTATTAGGGGTTACACAGTTGCTTATATATCTCATTATCCCTAACATGCAATACTATCCCCTACATGATTGGTCACTACTTAAGAGCCATGCACCCTTGATTATACATGATTGGTGATTTCTGGCTGTCCACACGGCAGGCACACAGTAGTCTCTTCCCTTACAGTTCACACAGCAGTATCTTCCCTTATCTCCAACTTGCAATCCCTCC
>JANHGN010004506.1:38905-71152 GCA_024605025.1 Megaceryle maxima
ATCAGAGTTAGTTTCTTCTATTCAAAACAAGCTACAGCTGCAAAATTAAGAGACTACAACCCAACATTTATGTTTCACTTTCCTTCCACACCCTGATCACTAGTGCTTCCTAGGGCTGCCATTTATACTGTGGGGTTTCCATGGTTGCCTTCCGTGTTCGGTGGTGTCAGCCTAGCTGGCAAGAGATGGCAGCTCAGCTCACAGGGATGCTTCCTTGGCTGAGGAAGCCCCACTGTGTGCAGCCATCAGCCACTCCACTGTGGACCAAGCCAGCACTGGAGCTGATTGGCTTGGTGAGTGTCTCCTGTAATTTCCCTGCAATTTCCCAGGAAATCATTCCTCCCTCAAATTTGGAAGATCTCAGAGGATATTGAGATGAATCGACTTGCATGAAGCCTTTGGCTCTTTTCAGGATCCCTGTATCCTTAGAGGGGCACTAACAAAGGAGCTTTTTCTCTTCTAGTTTCCCTCTATGCTACCTTCTCTGTAAGACAGAGGTGTTTCTGAGCAGAAACAAAACTAAGGTCACACACCTTGGGCTTCTGGAAAGCAGAAATGATAAGAAGTGCTACAAAAAGCCTCACTGCTTTTTCTTTTATGTTTTACTGTACAGCATTATCTCACACATATGGAATAATTGATCATCTGATTTTCCACACAGAGGACCTCAGTCGTAAAAAAAATCCATTCTAATTCTGAGGTTTGACTTTTCCCTTGGTGTAAGCGACTAGTCTTTCTTTGTAAAGTCTCAGAGGTGTCGAGCTCTGCCCACATACTTCTGCCCAATAGGAATGTAAGATGCAGTAAAACTTTCAGGCCTCAAAGATAAAATCTAGAGCATAGGAGAGCAAACTGTGGTCCTGCTAAGCAGTGCAATGAACTGGAGAAGATCCTTGTTATCCTTCTCCCCTCTCAGTTCTCATTTCAAACCTTCACAGTGTCAGTTCATATCTTTACCATTTTTTTTACACAATAAAATAGTCTTGTAAGTTTTGCTGGCAAGCTTTTAGTTACAATACTTAATTCTGTATTTCTTTTCTTTGCCAGCAATTGTCTATGATTTTCTAAAGTTTGTTTTCTGTTTAGAATTGCTTAAACAACTGGTTTGGTTTTGTTTTGTTTTGTTTTTAACTGGATTTATTTATTCATCTTTGCATTGAAAAAAGATCTATGCCAGGTCCCTGCGTGTCTTGAGGTTTGTCCTGAAGTGTCCTACAGACAAATTAGTTTGCCAGCAGAAGCCTTTAGTGACTACATGGACATTGGAGCTTCCCTTAGCTACCTGGCATGAGAAAGAGAAACATTCCAGAAGAGCTTCTTGCCTCCAAATGCCCAGTGCTCCCACCCTCACTTCATCAAATAGCTTTTGCAGCATGCCTGGAAGTACAGAAAATTGAGACTATTTTGAACCAAGGGAAAGGTATACGTTCAAGACTCCTGAGGCCTCAGTTGAGATTATGCAGCTGCCAGGACCATTTCTCTTTGGAAAGGACAGATCCAGACCAAAGTCTGCTATGGGATTTCTCTGCAATACTTACTTTAAGCACTTTCTTGGGCATTCACAGTGGTTGGTATACAGTCTGAATGAACTGGTCCCTTTTTCCTTTTGTATAATAAATATTATGCTTTGTCTGATGCTATAGAGCCCAGTTTTAGAGGGAAATAGGATGCATGACACTGATAGTAAGAGTTACAAAGGGACTAAAGAAATTTTGAACTGGAGTAGTTGTTGGTGTTTGTTTTTGTTTTCTTACTGTCTAGTAAAATTAAGGAAATCTGCCTGCATTCAAATAATTCCATGAATTGACTAGACTGTGTAGGCTGCCTCTAGACCTGTGTTCACGTATCACACAAACTGTGACCAGAGTGAAAGTCTCTCTCCCACAGTTAACAGCAAACTTCTAATTGATTTTGAAGGGCTAACCTCAGAGTTTGACCAAGAGTCAGGCTTACTCTGTCAGGGAAGATAGGAGGGTTACTCTTCTGTAATTTTGCCTGTGTGGTGGTGATATTGTGGATGCACCTGACCTTTACATTGCACTCCAAAACTAGGGCTCCATTTCAGAAGACACTCTACAACTACTACATGCATAGGTCTTTTTTTTTTTTTTTCTATATAAACAAATTCAATGCACTGTCACTCTTGATCTCTATTTTCTATGTGTGTTTCTTACATTTATTCTTCCTTTTTCTTACAACCACTCACATCAGCAGGGTAGATTCACACAAAATGTAGTGCCGAGTTGGTTGAGAAGAGAGCTGATAGCCAAGGCGAAGTCCAAATATTTAAAAAATAACTACTTTCTTCACATCCTTCTAATATTTGAATATTTTGCTAAACAGAGGAAAGAAATGAACTTGTAACTACATTTAAAGAACTTAAGTGATTTTTTTTAATCACTGGAATACTATTTTTATTTCTGTATGTATACTGTCACTTCAGAAAGCAGAAGTAGAATGTTGGTCTCTTACTCCAAATGGTTTTCCTTGAAGACAACATCTAAGGAAAGAGGGAAAAAACTTTTTACAAATGATAGCCCTCCCATCCTTCCTCAGTGCCTCTACTGAAGCATTTCTGTGCCATTAATTATGGGGTCAGTTTGTTGAGATGAATGGTTTGAGCTGCATGATGATGTTTTCCCCTGGTGATAACATATGCCATCTGATTTTTCAAGTTCACATTTTCCTTGGGGGACAATTAGATTCTAATTAATAGGGATTAGAAAAGGCAGTGCTTCAAAAAACATGGTGTATGCTCAGATTTTCTTTTCTTTCAGGGCATTAATGATCTAGGTTTCAAGTACAGCTCAACAAGTCCTGCTGTTTACCACTTTCAGCTCTGTAACCACTTCACAAATAACATTTCTGGCAGTGGAGTGGTACCGCAAGCTCCAAATCTCTTTTGAGATCTTGAAAGTGTAAAGCTTTCAGAAAAATTGTTATACTGCACAATAAATGAAACACCTCATATCATAGACTAAGAAGTCAGATTTTCCAAAATAATACTATGCTTTAGGAGTTTGTACCCTGATACTGCAATTCCAAGTTTTGCCTTATTTTTACTTCACTTGCACAAAACCTCAGCCTTCCCAGGATAAAATAGCTTCAAGCCTTCCAGCTTCTGCCTGATTCTGGCTACAGTACATGCAAAAGAACGAATTAAGCAACCATCTAGATTTACCAAATGCTAATTATAGCTCCTGGGGACTTTCACTATCTCATTGTAAACACATTGCAGCTTGGCTCACTTTCCTTGAGGCATAAATTGCTGTGCAGTCACCTTCAGGTAAGAGCAGTCACATGAACAGGTGAAGTCTTCTGAAATATTCATGAAGCAGATTTTTAAGGCAGACACACTGCGTGGTAATGTAATAATAATAATAATAATAGCCATATTGCATGGTGCCAGTAGCAGAATGGTTCTACTATAGACAGCAGTGTTTCAACCATATGACTGCACTGCAGGATACTTCCCTCAAAAATCTTTGGCTTCAAATACCCACTTGAGCTGGAGACAGATCTCATTAAGGTTTGGTCACCTGATAGATAATTGATTTAGAAGATGCAGTGGTCTTCAGATGCTTGGTCTAGTTATTTTGATTTAGTTATTTGGTTTTAGTTATCTCTGATTGCTTAAATGTTTCTCAGAGGTCTGAAGAATCTTAAAGAGAATAATAGTGAATGATGAGCTTTGTATGTTTATTTGTACAAATGAAGTTTCCTCACAAAAATTAGGCAAATTTCCTTGATTATGAAATAAATGATCATAACTATGCAGCAATTGTTCAAATACTTGTTTTTAATGAAATTAGAGCAAGAGTTTTTATCAAGATTTTACTTTTCATTACCTACCCCCCCCCCCCCAAAATAAGATCTGAAGAAAAAAGAAATCACTTATTTGTACATTGTCTCTTTGGAAAGTGATAGAGACATCATTTGGATTGTTTATGACTTAGACAGGAAGCTCTTTTATTTTTCTGCTTTTTTCTTACCTGAAGTCATATGCTACCACACATCATGGTGTTGTGAGAATTCCAGGTTTTGCTGTTGAAGGCATGGGTGTCCCTCACACCAGTGTCTCTTGGAGGGATTTAAACAGGATATGTCCTGAACAGACTCTGTTTGGAGATGATGGGGCCTCTCTCCCTTTCTGAGACCCCACTATCCAGCTGAATTACAGCCTCACCCTCTTGCTCCATGGCTTCATGACCCCACAATGACTGACAGGGACCTGGTGTAATGGAGATCTCTTGCAGAAGGAGCCTAAGACATTAAAAAATGCCACTCAGTCTAGTAAATAAATGGTTTTAATAGAAGGCTGTAAGGAGATTGCTGTCTCAGATGTCAACACCACCCTAGCCAGACTAACTGCAACAGTGCTGTAGGGAGGCTTAGCTGGTTGGGACTAGTGAAAGTTATAGAGCTGGGGCTCAAGCTTGGAGTGAGGGCAGCCACATGTGGGATTAGGGGAAGAAGGTTGAGGGATCTTATTTGTTCTAATAGTATAATAAACTATTCCTATGCAGATGTTGGAGTGTTACTTCAGATATGAAGCTGCAAGTGTTCCAGATAGGATTCCAGTTGTATTGAACTCTTTTTGTCGTTTGAAATCAGCTAAATTCAAATTTCCAGTAGGAAAATTAGCACCTACAGAATGAAACTCCAATACAGTGTCCTAGGCTTAGCCCTTTGACTGCATATGGTAAGTATGAACTTTTAGCTATTTGACTCCTATGCATCAGAATCTTCTAGAACTATGCATTCAGATGGATAGAATGAAGACTGTCTTCGATTTTACATTGTGAAGAACTTTTCAAGGTTTAATACTAGCAAGGCTGTAGTGTCAGCTCTTGAATGGGTTGCATAGTCATTACAGGACATTTCTGCAGAGACAAAAGTAGCTTTGTGTAACAAGCCCAAGAGCAACATTTGAATTATGTTTATGGTCACCAGTAAATGTGTCTATTTTTGAGCCTCTTTCCACACTCATTCTCCTTGTACCCACAGCCTCACTTTCTATTTTTTGGCTTTACTTGGAAGATGTTTCTTCTTCCATCCTGTTCCTCAATCTTTTTTATAGTTTAGTTTCTTGCTTCTGCCACTGTGATTCATTGAAACTTCTATGGGTTTTTAGGCATATATCATAGTGCCTAAACTAGATAAATAGATGGTTTTTTTCTCACTGATGTAAGGATCTTACACTCAGAATATAGATGTTTTTTGGCTGTTTCAATTTGGACAGTGTCTCCCACTTGGGCGCTTTCCATTAGGCCAACACAAAGACATCACTGGAGATGTCCAGTACATTACATTTGAATCTGCTTTGCTTTTTCTTTTTCACATGTCTAATAATCTTGTGTCTGATGTCTGGCTTTGAACCACTACCCATTTGTTTCTGTGGCTTAAGGAGGGACTGGCAGTCAGGCAGGCATCTGTCTCAAATGAGTTGGTGCCCATGGGGTGATACAGCAGAGATCATATTAGTAGCAAAGTGCTAGGGGACTACATGCTCACAAACCTCCAAGTGCCATTAGCTGTCCACCTGTGCCTGTACCAGGGTATTCAAGACTCCTACAAGTGCTGATGGTTCCTGAGTCTTCTGCTTTAGAGATGCAAAGACTGCAGAAAGGAAAATCCTGGACTCTGAATGGCATTACCAAGAAAAGGAGATACTTTCTGCACCTCTTCACCCACCCTGGCAACACAGTTCTGATGCCAACCCATTTCTATAATTCACCTTCATTTCTCACAACTTCCTCCTTCAAAAAATACATGAATCATCCTTTTTTTTTACTGTTTTCCTTTCACAGAAGTTTTATACTATATTCCAGGCTTTTGTGTTTAATTGTAAATGAGAGGGGTTACTGTCAGTGTGTAGTCTCAGTTCTCTACTGCTAGGGCACAATTCATACTCTCCAGTTAAGACGTCATTGATTTTAATATTTTCCCATATGTTTAACACTAACAAATCATGATTACGTGGCTGATGTCTGCTAAAAACTTTCATATATTCTTGTCTAATTGATTAATATTTTTGAATGATAGTACAATGCCAGTACAGAAAAAGAACTTGGTTCTCAGTAACATTAGCTATATATTTTTCTGTGATTTTATTTCCTCCTCACTCTTTGTGATTGGAATTCTATTGAAATTCTATTGAATCCATCACAACAAAAACAAAATATAAATTAAGTCTGGTAATTTTCATCACATTCCTTCTCCAGATGGATTCTGAGAGCTTTTGAAAAACCTTAATCCAGAATATATGAACAAAACCTACAAAATGTAATAGTGATAGAACCAGTAAAGTTTTATAAACCTAAGGATAAAGACTGTGTCTTTTTTGTTTTTTGAATGACCATATTGAATTTGAGAGCAGGGATCAATTTGTTTTACTAAATTCTACACATGCTAAATAAAAATCTATAAAACCTATAAAAATTATTGAGTTTTTACATAAAGGAAAAGGAGAAACCAGTTATCACAAGATTTATAGCAAAAGAAAAGGGAAAAAAATAATCAAGTCTAGAGAAATTTATCTGTAGAAGACAGAAGAGTATTTTTATGCTGAGTTAATGTCAAAGTAACCTTTTTTTTTTTGTTGATAGAATGAAACACCATTAATAATTTATTATTTAATGTCTGCTTGATTAAACATACTGTTGACACAATTTCTTTTCAATGAGACTTGTGGAAAATATCTGCAACACAGCAGAAAACAACAGCTGACATCTATTTTATACCATACTTGTCCTTTCAGTAATCTGCTTATTTGTGCCACTTACTATGTTGTTTGCTTTATTTTGTTTTTTTTTTCAAATTTCCTCAGACAATACATTGCAAAGAGAAGGTTCTGTTTTTCCGTTGGCAAATTTGAGATGCTACTGCAATAATAAGTGACAGTAATAATGTTTTGGAATTAAGACTTTTCCTAATTTTTTTTTTTACAGCTTTTCTTCTACAGGTATTTCTGGTGTCTTTAACACTTTCTAAATTCCATGTTGCACACAGTGTAGAAAGATACAATACAGTAGGCATTAGTAAATTGGGCTACATACAAAGATATACAAGCTTACATAGAGATCTCTCTGAGCGATCTTCTTCTTAGGAGATGGAATACTGGCAGTTCTAATGTCTCTTTTGTTTGTTTTAAAGAGGTATAGTTTACGCACTGTAGTTCCCCAAAATGGCCTGAATCCATAAATTAGTAGCCTCAGCTAAGTTAAGACAGAGGTCCAGTTTTCAGAGTCGAAAAAATGCTTTTGGTTACTTTTGCCATGAAAGGAATTTGGAGTGGACAAGGAAGGGCAGTTGATGATGGATAATGATACAGATACATGGAGGAGAAGGCAAAAAATGTTTACATTGTAATAGAAGAATGGATTAAAAGAACAAGTTATTTTTTCTTTGCCTGTTCCAATATAAGAGGAAGATAGAAGTTTTATTATTAAGGAGAACTGATCTAATTATCCTTGCTTAGAAATCAGGAAAATATTGCTGAATATTGCAGAGCATGGATATTGCAGGAAAAGTGAGGAGGACTTGCTGTTGCCAGTCAGGTTAGTCTCTGACTAGGTATCTCACTGTAGGTGAAAATTTTGCCATTGAAGTCTCTGTGGCTGCAATTACTAATATAACACCCCCCACCCCCGGAATCCCAACTCCCCCAAGCTGTGCAGCATTACACATAACATTTATCATTACATGTAACATTACACGCAACATTAATTTACATATTAATAATTTGTTTGGATTCTTTTACTGGATATTATCACATAAAAGAAAGACAGAAGTTAAATTGAATACTTCTGTAAAAAAAAATTTCTCCCTTAATCCCTATGTGCAACACCTGGCAGGAAGGGAGAACTTCATGCTCCGTAACTTCCTTTTCAGGGCTTCTTTTATATTGAGCACAACCAGTTGTACATCCTGGGAAGTATTAAATTTCAGGAAGTCTGGAGTTCTGGGAGCCTGCCACGAGGCACTGCAAAGATATTTAAATGCTTCCCATGGATTTATTTTTATGGAGATCTGTAAGAACAGGCAGAGTTTTAAAAAAAAGCACCATCAACAAAAAACAAACAACCCTAAACACAACTCCCCCCAGACCCCCTCAAAAAAACCCCAACCAAACACCAAACCAGAAGAGATGAGGAAACATGAAGTAGAATTATGATAAATCAGTGACTTTAAAGTAATCAAGAATCTTTTTTAAAGCCTTGAAGGTCTATACCTTGAGATATACCTATACCTATAGCTTGAGACTTTTTTAAACATTTGATTATAAGAAGAAGGGATACAAACACATAGACTTACTGCAGATACTGTGAATACAGTGAAGGAGGGATGATTCAACTTGTATTAGAACACTTTATAAAAAAAATTCTGAAAAGGCTAATAGAATCCTAATGTACTAGAGGAAGGAAAACATATTTTTACAAGTTTGATTTCTAAGGTGAATAAGCTGAGGTTCAGCCTCTCATGAAGATGCTGTCTGTCTTTTCAGGCAGGCTATGAACCACCAATATATGAGACCCACCGAGGAGGAGAATCACAGGTGAATGGGAAGAGCAAAATCTGTTTGCCAAATAGTAGATTTCTCAACATAGTGATTTGCATTAGCAATTTTTTTTTTTTTTCTGTCATTTGGCAAAGCTTGTAACTGATAAAAAGGGATGTCAAGATTTGAGGCAAACTGAGTGAAGATTAAAGTATCCTGGTTTTTGCCAGTGTATGTGAAATACATGAGGTTTTGCCCTCATTATATTAAGAGGATCCTGTTACTGATATCAGTTCACCTATAAAGCATAACACTAAACAACATTTCTATGTAAATTCCTTCAGTGCAATTGATTGTAGCATTGGTATTTTTGGAAACCTTGACACTCTGTCTTTACCCAAATTTTGTGAAAATCTGCCTCTTATGTTATACCTCAAGGAACTGCTGTCATTATTTACACCACTCATTGCTCAGTAGAACTGGGCTGTGTGGGAAGTACTTTGGATTAATTGTTTATCATTGGGCTACTGATCTATTTTAGCATTAGAATAAAATAAAATGTATTTCCTAAGAAATGCAATTCCGAGAAGCCAAGAACTTCTGCTAAACATGAAAATTCTTCTTTTTTTCTTTTTTTTTTTCCTTCCCATTTTTCTTTAAATTCCGGCTCGCCAAGTCAGTAATATGAAAAGGAAGATAACTATACTGTTACCACAGCAGTAAAATTGTATCATTGCTGAGTATTCCATTTGAGATGATGCTTTTCTTGAGTCACATCTTGTGATTCAGGCTGGTTCTCTGTATCAGTTAAACCATGAGCCTGCAGCATGAGCCTAACATGTTCTAAAACTTGTGGTAGGATCTGAAACAAAAGAATAGGCTCATGTAAACCTCTCCAAGGTTACATACTCCCAGAAATGAAGTATGAAATGCACATCCTATATACATATAAGAAAAGCTTTTCCTCTTAGTTTTTTCTATATACAATTAGTAAAATTATAAACAGTTCAACTGCTCTAAGCAGCAACTTGACTTAGTGTAGAATGCTGGAATACTTGTTTTGGAGAAGCAGGAGCTCATGCACAGGCATCTTCCAAACCCATCTTCCAAACATGTTGGGTAATGTGTCCCAGCTGTTCTGGCTGTGATTCAAGCCCAAACAATGATAACAGGCTGTTTTACAGCTCTCAGTCAATACGCCAAATATATCTCAGTGGCAGAGGAATAAACATAAAGGCATCTATAATTTATGGAAGAATTGACATGAGATACCATCAGATAGTGCAATCTTATTATATTAATATTTACCAGGAGTAAAATCCTGGCTCTGCTGAAGTCAAGTGGGGACTTTGTCATTGACTTCAGTGGAGTCATGACTTAATCCTTGCAAATCTTGTGTGGTCAAATCACTGGTGAAATTGTCCTGTGTAGAAGTTGTAGACATGAGCCTAATTTTTAAAAGAAATATGAAACCAGAGTTTGAGATCTCTTCAAAACTCCTTTTGAAGAGAGCAGTAGTTCTTACAAAGGACACTTACAGATCAGTCAGGCACCCGATCAAAGATTTCTGGGGGAAATGCCATTAAACACCTTGAAAGAAGGAAAATATTTCCTAATTTAAAATGCATGAAAAAATATGTTAATGTTGGGAGGAAATTAAGAGATCTTTTTAAACGAAGTCACCCAAATAAATTAGTAGACAGGGGTTTATTTGTGTAATGTCCTGATTTGACTATGAATAGAACTGATATCCTGAGAATAGAATTCTCTTCAGACATTTTACTTTTCATCTCAGTTCTTCTAGCTAACTGCACTTTCTGTAGTTAGCAGCATGTCTTTGCAGATGTTGTCTGCTTCTAACAGTGATAACACCCAATGCTCAAAGTTAGTACCAAGGACTGGTATGCAGACCAAGGCCACTGCTGGATCTTGTGTACCACGCTGGGGGGATGCAGCAAGTAAAAGGCTGCACCTGCAGGGAGGAGTGGACAGGACAGGTGACCCTAAACTGACCAACAAGGGATTCCATCCCATATACATCATATTTGGTATAAAGCTGATGGGTCAGGAGGGTCTTGCCCCCGTTTTGCCTGCTTTTGCTGGGTCCTGCTCAGCTTGGTTAGGGTCTTCTTCCAGTTTCTTCCTCAGCCAGCATCTGAAGGGGACTCTGTTCTGCCTTCAGTCCTGATATGTGTGTTCCTGATTCCAGCTCCTGAACACAGTTTCCGTCTGCTGCTGGGCCCAGTCTGAGAATCCCCTGGTGCCTGTTACACAGCATCGGTGGTGACTGTGACATAATTACCACTGGGGGGTTGGGTTCGATACTGGTTTTGTATTTATTCGTATATATTTGTATATATTAATTTTTATTATTATTATTTTCATTATTTATTATTTTCAGCTTTAATAAGCTGTTGCAGTTTTCTTCTCTAATCGCTAAGTCTCTCTCCCTTATTCCCTTTCTCTTCCCCTTTGGGGAGGGAGTGGGGGTTAACAGAGAGTATCTGCTATAGTTTTAAGGGGCTGCCCTGACCCTAAACAGGGACAGAGTTATTGGCACCCAGTGTGGAAAGAAGAGAAGCCCTCTGCCTCTTGTGAAAATGTTTTAATTACAGGGTCTTCCTGTAAGAAAAAAAAAAAAAAAAATTCTGGTGAAGAATGAGTTCTTTTGTCTACTGTATGTCTGAACTTGAGGAAAAGCTTCCTAGCTGAAACATGGCAATTATATCATTCTGGTGACTGCCATAAAAATGTTCAAATGTATGTGAATGGACTGGATATTCATGCCGTGCTGTTATGTGCAAGTTTATGTCTTAACTGTGGCATATGTAATAGGACCAATGAAGAATGAGACTGTGGTTCAAGTGTTGGGAATTATACATTGTGGGTTTGTACCCTGTCTCTGCCAGAGACTTTCTGTGTGGTCTTGGAGAAGGTTCTCATCCACATTGGGCTTTAGATCATCTTCTGTGAAATGGGAATAATGACTATTCATCTCTAAATCCTTTTCTCTATTTAAACTAGTTATTTTCTAATTCATGCATGTAATTTACTTCAAGAACACCCATATCCACATCTGTAATTCACCTTTACAATCCTACTTGTTTCACTCCTTATCTAATTTAAAGAGTAGTCAGAAGAGAAACAATGACACTGTTTGTCTATTGACAGAGTCACAGACATGACTAAAGACAATATCTTTTTTTTTTTTCTTTAACAAATCCATTTTGTTAAAACATGCATGAAGACGTGGTTAAATCCCATTTATATTTCATTCCTGATGTATCTGATTTAGTGCATACATGTCATAAACTATTAATGAGAGATTTTACTTATTATTTAATGTGATAACTATTCCCATAGTTTTGTACTTTGCCAGGGTGGAAGATTGTGCTTGTCAGCCTTACAGAGGGTCAGGGCAGAAGTAAAGGGGGAGCTCTTTTCTGTGCTCTTGGAGAGCATTCCTGAGAGGGTTTAGTGAGAAACAGCCATCATTGTTACTTGCTTCCAGGGAGGACTAGTGGGACTTTTCTGAGCTTCCTCTCAGGATTAAAAACTTACCTCTTACCCAGGTCATCTCCTTCATATGTTTGGCATTAAAACAATTCTCACTCTGTTAGAAAGGCGGTATTTGGTGGGCTGGCAGGTTATTTCAAGTGCTTATCTAGTCACAACCCTAGGCAGGGTCTTTAAGTCCAATGGCATAAATATGATCAAGGGAGTGGAACATCTGCCTTATGAGGAAAAGCTGAGGGAGCTGGGTCTCTTTAGCTTGGAGGAGACTGTGGGGTGACCTCATTAATGTTCATAAATATGTAAAAGGTGAGCGTCAGGAGGATGGAGCCAGGCTCTTCTCAGTGATGTCCAATGATAGGACAAGGGGCAACAGGTGCAAGCTGGAACTTAGGAGGTTCCATGTAAATGTAAGGAGAAACTTTTTTACAGTGAGGGTGACAGAACACTGGAATAGACTGCCAAGGGAGGTCGTGGAGTCTCCTCTGGAGACATTCAAAACCAACCTAGATGCACTCCTGTGTGGCCTGATGTAGGTGATCCTGCCCTGGCGGGGGGGGGTTGGACTAGATGATCTTTCGAGGTCCCTTCCCAACTCTAACATTCTGTGATCCTGTGATTCTGTGAAGTCAGTCTGTTTTAAATAAAGGCCTGGCCAGTTCTGATGTGGTTTAGAGCTGAGCCCATGGGGCTGCTCGCTCACTGCTCACCACTCCCCCCCACCCCAGAAAGGGAAGGAGAAGAGACAGAAAAAGTGCAAAAATCTGTCGGGTTGAGATAAGGAGGTTTTAATACAACAATGCAACAGAAAAAAACCACAAACAATAGCCACAATAACAGTAATGAAACAATATACACAAGAGAGGACTAACAAACCAAGGTACAGAGTCATGTATCACCACTCTGAGATCCTAGCCTGTTTCACTCACATTTTGCCCATCATGCCCCCCCCCCCCCTTATGTACAGGGCATGACATCAGTATGGTATCGAATAACACTTTGTGTGGTTCCCTTGTCTATCTGGACTGTGACTTCTCACCAGACTTCTGCTGAATATTAACCCTATCCTATCCTAACCCAGGACAACTTCCCAAGAGTCCAACTGCCCTTCAAGGCATATGACTAGATTTCCTGAAAGCTATCCATCATGTCAAGAGGACAACAGGAAATGGCATCAAGTTATGCCAGGCTGGACATTAGGAAAAATTTCTATACTGAAAGGGTTATAAAAGACTGGAACAGGCTGCCCAGGGAAGTGGTTGAATCACCATCCCTGGATATGTTTAAAAGCCATCTAGATATGGTGCTCAAGCATATGGTGTAGTAGTGGCCCTGGTAGAGTTAGATAACGGTTGGACTTTATGATCTTAAAGGTCTTTTCCAATCATAGCAATTCTATGTGATTTGTGTATTTGCTGCATGGCTGCACTACCCAGATGTTGGCTACCGAAACTGAGAACTTCCCTCATGCAAGACCCTATATCAGCAGGAGCAGCAGGGTGCCAGTGTAAGTTAGCTTTTTAGTCATTAGACCTCCTTAAAGTAGATAACCACCATGATTGATAGCAATGAACATTAAAGGTCCAGGTCAACTGCCATATGTAGTTTGCTTAAGGCATAAAGATTTTGCTTTGAAGCAAACTCTTCAACTTTTCATTTCATCTATGTGTAAGATGCCATTTATATTTTCTGTATCAATGTTTTGACTTTTCAAGTTACTCTTAAACTTTTTCTATTCTGTTCTCCTAAAGTATTTACAGGCAGCTGTGAGACAAATCATTACAAATCTAGTCTCATAAAAGAGTGGCTTATCTGTGAAGACAGAAAGAGAGCAGATGTTTTTGAGAGGGAAGTAGTAAGGAAGCGTTTAAAAACAACGAAAAAAACTAATGCCTGCCTTTTTTTCAACATCCCTTAAACCCAAAGAAAAGCTGATTAAAAAAAAAAAAAGGTAAAATATCACTTGAATAAAATCCTTGATTCAGTCATGACTGTGTCTTTAAGTGGTTTCAACACTCTGTTTAAAACTTTGTTATAATGTTTCCACTTCAAGAAGTTTTTGCTACATATTCTTTTTCTAGAATGAATGAAAAATAATATCAATTATACTTACATGTTAGTGTAAGATTTAGATTCAGAGAGGAATTTTCACAACTTTAAAAAACAGGGAAGATATTGATTTATTATAATGCATGAGGTACAATAACATATGAATCTTCAACATCCATACAGAAGGCTACAACTCTCCAGAAGAGTCCTGACACAGTTTATATATACACACATTGTGCCTTGCTCTGCTTTATGAAATATTAATGGTGAGTTCCTTTTGTCCTTCTTAGTTATGAGATACACAGAAAAGGCCAAAGGATTAATCTGAACCTAGCTCTGACATCTTAGGCTGTTCTGCTGAGTATTCAGCCCTCTCTTCAGTCTACATCTCTATCTCCAGTAGATTTTATAAACAGTAAGATTAGTCAAAAGATTTATTCTTCCATTTAATTTGTTTCTAAGCGGACAGCCTTGAACTCTGGCAATTGCCTTGTATGGCACACAACCCTCTCTCCAAATGAATATTTATCACTGATGACTGAAATGGCATCACATAGCCTGAAATAGCCAATATACATTATAATGTATGTCCAATGTATCACAATGTGTATTAATACAAAGAGCCACAGTCTCAACCAGATCTTGAGGAGCTTGTGAAATCCCAGCTCTTACACTCTTTGTGCTCCTGTTGTGGCTGGCTGTAGCCCAGATAATTGACCATTTTTTTCTGACCCTCTGTGTACTCATTTTCCTTCTGAGCAGTAACTTGGAAAGACAAAACTGTTTTTAATTGGCATTGCAAGAAGAAAATAAAACCAGATTGAAGAAAATGGACCCATTTATAAAATTCAATGCTTTCAACTCTTTCTATTCTTTAGACACAGATTCTTAAAAATTAATAGCTTATTTTTGTAACAAATGAGTGATAAAATGTATTAATTGTTGACATAACTCTGCTGTTGTGGAAATCAGTAGTAAAAACTCCTATTGACTTCATCTAGACCAGAAGCAAAGCAGTACTAAATACTTGTGGAAAAATTGTCTTGAAACTACTGTTGATGAATAATAGATGAAATCAGACAAGTTTGAATACACATTTTTATTATAAGAATTTTGTTAGCTTTGCTGCACTATCAACTAGGGAAAATAGGAAAAAAAAAAAAGAAAAAAAAGATCACTGGTTTAAAGAGTAAAAATATTTGTAATCTTGATTTCTCAGTTGATTTTGTTGTATGCATTTCCAACTACAAAATCTCAGTGCAGAATCATGGACAAGACTGACAGGTTGAATATGACATTCAGTCTTAGGAAAATCCAAACAGTAAAATTTGCTAGATGGGAGGGAACCTACTCCTGAATTCTTGCAGCCTGTAGGACATTCTTACTGGACACTAGTGCCCAGGCCAAGAGAGGATTGAAGCAGGGGGCAGCTGAAGTACTGTTTCTGTGTGCCAAGGCATTGCCATAAAGTAATGGTGTTTAACTCTAAAACAGAAAGAAATAAAACAGTTGCTAAGCAGATATATTTAATTTAAGGCCAAATCAGACTAAAGCAAAATACTCCAAGCTACATAGGAATGGATAAAATCAGTAAAGCCAAAATATACTTTTTCTGTCAGGAAATAATCTGGTAGAAAATTTCTGAAGTGCCCTCTCTCTTGTATCAGTATTTGTATCATATATGAAACCTGTTCTTTATATGTTAAGATACTGAGAACTCACAGGAAAACTTTGCAACCACTTATGAGTGGCCTTTTAAATATTTAAAAACTCAGTCCTGTGCTTTGAAGAAGTTAAAGAAATTCTGCTTGCATCAGACCTCTTGTCCAGAAGCAGTTGTGTTAGAGCAAGTCAGTTTTTCCCCAGATGTGCATGAGGTGACTGACAATCCTAAAGGCAGACGAGGATACAAGGCCACTGAAGCACATTTTCTTCCTGTGTGAGACAGATGTCACCACTCCCAGGTTTACCCTGTTTTTCTATAGGCCATTGTTTGCTAATTAAACATAGGAAACGGGATGTGAAAGCTTTGGTTCATCCTATTCCATACAGGTTGGCTAAAAACCTCTATATGACAGGTTTTTACAAGTTTCTGGAAATCAATGCAAGAAAAATCAAAATAAGATAAATACCATAAAATATCTAACCGCAAGTGGACTTTGTTTCTAATTAACATACAAGAAGGGAAAATTGTACAAGATTTGGATAATGATCCTGTTTTCAATGCAGTCACTCGTGGTTTTATCACCCATTTCTTTGGATAAGATTCCTGGCCCCTAGCCCTTTCAGTTTTGTTGTATAGAAGCTTAGAGATGCTTTTAATCATTCAATTATCCTTTTATGAATTAGCTTTAATGTTCTTCCTATTTATTTGTACTAAAGAAACTACAACTGTTCTTTCAAGTGCTTAACTGCTTTCTGGATGGGTGGGCTTATTCTTCTTAAAAGACAAAAGTGTTGGAAAAAAATAAAGTCCTGACATTAATTAGCTATTTAAGTCTTCTTATTAAATGCCAGATTGTCATTTAGTGTAGCCCATGTAGCTTAAAAGACTTTAGTTTGGTTTATAAAGTAGACCCTGGTTATATGAGACTTACCTTATCGTCCCTGAAAATATTTCTTTCTGTCTACAACTGGATGAAAGACTTTTAGCTGTAATTTCTAGGCATTTTCTCAATATTCTTCTACTTGTTTAAGTAAAAGAAGTAAAATAATCCTAGGCAGAAAACCAAATTACAGAGAAGATCATGGTTTACTGCAGAGGTCTTCAGTGAGCCAAGGAGATGCTCTGTTTCAAATGGCTATAATTAGTAACTAATTAGATAAATGCAACAAATAAACAATTTAACATAAACTGTTAATGTTCACAATATTGAACTGAAAATGTAAGGGTGAGATTCTGCTTCCATCAATGGTGTTCCAGAATGCACTAAAACTGGTGGAAATAGTTCAGCTTCACACTTGTGCAAAACCAGTATTATACCCAAAGACCCCATTGAAAATACATAAACTGGACTAATTTATACCAGTATCTATTAACTTATGTTTTTCTTAGATCTTCAAAAGACTTGAAGGTTCCAGTGGAAGATCACTGTGCTATGCAATTTATTTATACATAAGGAAATTACAGTCCTTTCCCATAAACAATAGGTTCTAAATACTTATACACATAGAAGTATATTAATTTTTAAAAACTTTTAAATCTCATGCTTGTATTACGTAGATGCATTTGTTAAGTAAATCAGAATTTAAAAAGCTTCATTATAGTGTACTATAACCTGCAGGAACTGCCTGTTTTGTGAAATGATGTGGAAAATAGGGCGACAGTCCAATTCTGCAGTGGGGCTTAAAGACTGACATGGGACTGTGTCAGCTCCTATGGAAGCTATTCATCTGCCTAAACATAGCTGTCTAGTGCAGGTTAAGTTGTAATCCCCTCACCCAAAAACTAGAACAAGACATTTAATTTGAAAATGAGAGATTGATGTGCTCATTATTCTTTCCCTCCTTCAGGAAAAAGAGTAGTGTTAGCTTGTACCTCCAAGGTGTGGAGGAGCAGTTCAAGTTCCCTCAGTGCAGCATATTAATTCCAGGACCCACAGAATTAGTGGTTGATAGCAGATTCCAGTGAAGATAGACTTTATGCAGGTTTTGCAGAGGTCTTTGCAAGCATTCTTTGCAGAATTCTTAATACAGGCACCAAGGCATAACATAGGGTCCTATTTGCATCTTTCTTATATGATTATTTGTATATATTTCCTCTTAACAACCTATCTTGATTGATCTGGTTCATCTTGTAATAGCCCCTGCCCAATTATGTTAGCTATGGGTGAAAAGAAAACTAGGTCTTACAGTCTTTTGGTACTTGGCTGGCTCCCAGGCTTGGAGCTTGTTCCGAAGATTTCAGGAGCAATCTCTTTTTCACATAGGAAACTCTAAGATGCATTGCTTGGCAGCTTTCATTATCCAGGTAAAGCTCATACCACCTTCTACACATTTACATAGGACTGAGACATACAATTGCAAGCAATATGGTGGTTGAAGCAAAGCGTTGCCTTTCAGTTGAGTTGGGATAAGGGTCTTTGCATGCTTTTAGATCAATGACAAGCGGAAAGCAAACACATTAACCTAATTCTTAGTGTCTACAGGGCTAAAAGCTCAGACACAGGTGCAGACTTCTATCAATCATTAAGCTGGGTTATAATATTAATAAAGATTGAAAATCCAAAGCATTTACTGAAAGCAAGAAACAGAGGCTGTTTCATAGTAACAAAGGTAACAAAGTAACAAAGGTAACAAAAGCATCTCTATTTTTTCAGGGTAAAAAAATGGCTGGATGCTTGTGCTCAAAGAGTTGTGGTGAATAGTTAAATACAGCTGTCTAGTCACAAGTGATGTTCATGAGGGCTCAGTATTGGCCCCTCATCAGTGATCTGGGTGAGGGGATCGAGTGCATCCTCAGTAAGTTTGCAGATGATACCAAGTAGGGTGGTTTCATGGAATGTTGATCTGCTTGAGGGATTGTTCATCAGAGGGATCTGGACAGGCTGGATGGATGTACTGAGGCAAATTTTATGTGCCTAGTAGTTTCCTTATCAAAGATGACTCAAAAGGAATCTCTTTTTAAATGCAGGCTTGACTTACACACCACAAAAAAAACCCAAAAAACCCCCAAAAAACCCCAAAAAGCCACCTGAACAAAACTTCCACCAAAAGTATGGTTTTTTCAACATGACAGGGTTGGGTTTGCTGTGACAAATTTTTATATGGTCTTTTATTTGAAACACTCTTCAAATAACATTTTACAAGAATTTTGAATGTATTTATTCAAGCAAAAAAGAATAAATACAGATGAGGAAAGGAAGGGGTTAATTAAGTTAGGTGTGGGAAAATGCAATTTTTTATATAGTCATTTTGACTGAATTTTAATTTACTAATTAAATCCATCTTGAATAACCACTAAAAAACCCAAATTTTGCTGCCATAATCATACTTCTTTATCACATCCTTTACTCCATCCATCTTCTCTTTATCAGTTTGTATTGTAAGCACTTGAGGGATAGCTGCTTTGCCCGGTTTTTCCAGTGCCTAACATTATTGGACTTCATTCTGACTTGATGCTTGGACATCATTTTAATGCATAGACTAAATAATGTGTGGGTATGAGAAAAGTTCTTCTGCACACATTTTGCTATATTTAGATATGTTGTCATTCTGTTGAGGTCCTTATTTATGCCTTGCATTATCCATAACACTAATAATGGGATAAATTCCACCTTCATGTTCTTCAATAATGTCAACCTGATAATGTGACTTTTTCAGGAATGAGAGTTAGACTGTACAGAGTCTCTTACAGCAAGCAGCTATGCCACAGATAGCTTCATTTACATTCATGTTAACATCATCTGTGCTAGCAAAAGCATGGCAGGTACTATCAGCTTCTGGCATTTCTTGCAGAAAAATTATGAAAATATAGATCTTAATTTCACCCTCAGGGGAAAAATGTGCATAGAAAAATCAAAGTAAACTGTCTGTGATTGATGCTAAATGCAGCTCTGCATAGTTGGTATGCTAAATGAATGCTTAGGGAGGGGTTCTGGATTTTGCCTTTCATAAAATATATAACCTCTGGGAACTTTGACTTTTTTCTCCTTGCCATGAAGAAGGAGAAAGTGTCTCAAAGCCATTCCAAATGACCACCATCCCTTGATGTCCATTCAAGCCATAGGATGCTGCATTTTTCATCTTTAATTTCTATATGGTAAAGTTGGGGAATTAATCTTCTTCCCCCCTCCCTGTGTTCTTCTATATAATCTCCAGAGCTAATCCGACCTTGGACTGCAGGGGACGTCCAGAAGAATATTCAGGTCTACCATTCGGGAGGCAATGTGGCAGAGCTTAGTGATCTTTTTCTCTCAGAGACAGAGAATCCCATGGACTTATCACTTAGGATAGAAAAGGTTGATGGTTTCACTCAGAAAAAAATAATACCTAAATATGCAAGAAGAAAGACAAGAATGGGTTATATTCTATTCATTTGTGTTGTTCTCTTCCCTTGGTTATGTTTACCATTCGTCCCCTGGGGTATTATATCATCCTTCACACAGTTGCCCTCAAATGACTAATGTATTGTTCAATCCTGCTATACTTACATACCTTCTGTACTGATGTGCCAAAATTCTCTGTTCCGATTCTAAAGCCACCAAGAGAAAAGAGCACAGTGAATGTTAAAGGCTATTTAAAGTATCTTGTAGGACAGGTACTGAGATGAAAAAATAATCAGTAATATATTACTTTTCCAGTGGAAAAAAACAGGTTTGGCATGGTCTAATAGTGGTATATTTTGTCTACAGGACCTTGTGTTTTATTTGTCCAGTGGTTTTGGGTGGGGGTTAAGTGGAGTGCTCAGACAAATGACACCATAAACACTCTCTACATAGTGAATGATGCCCAGTCTAACTTATGATGACTTAACTAATGTTCACAGTCTAACTGCATATCCCATACTTAATATTTTATGGAAAACAAAACCCTGTTCTTTTATGTCCAAACCTTAAGTGGGAGAAATTAATTATGCTATCCTTACAAATACAAGGATAATTACGTGGGGAGGGAATACACTGTGTACCCCATCTTTCTAGCACTTCCTGAAAGAGCATTTTGTGCAACGTGGAATAGGAAATAATGTAGCAGAGGGAAAACTCCTCTTTGTAGGTCAGCCTCTGTCTCCAAGCAGGAGGATCCTACTTCTGGCAGGTGTTGATCTGATGTGTTTCTAAAGACTTCCAGTAGCCTCCCTTTCCCTGACAATCTACTCCAGTCCAGGGTATCCTTACCAGTAGAGAATTTGTGCTAATGATTGACATCAATTTATACTCCTGCTGCTTAAACCCATTCATTTCTTGTTGTCACCCATAAGGAACGTGCAAAATATATTATCCTCCTCCTTTGTCAGCAGCTGTGTATGTGTCTAAAAACCATGTGTCCCCACTAAACCGAAAACTGCATACAAAGAAAATAACAGAAGCTATGTTTTTTCAGACACTGAAGGTCTGTAACCATGTGAACTAGATTCCTCTTTACACTGCTGAACAGTATGCTAGCTAGCATTCTCTTCTGTTTGATGTATTCCCAGCAGCTTTAGTTTGTAAGTATATACATTAATGTTTACATGCACTAATGGAAGACCGAGGTCTTAAGGAATAAGAAACTATCAAATAAGAAATGTTTTGAGCCTCCTTCCCCTCATACCCTCTCCACCTCACTTGTGCCACACAGGTTTAGAAACTACTTTCAGTTCTATAAGGATTCATCTTAATGGATTGGCAAGAAAAACTAATTCTTGTTTTTATAGTGTTTTGGCTTTTTTTTTTATTTGGAGTTTTCAAAGTAGTGTAGAAGAAATTATTAATACAACTTAACTGTTTTCACTATGTGAAAGATACTGCAGTGTAATGACAAATTCACAAAATAGGAGACAAGACTAGACAGGTTCAATGCAAAATTGAAGATTATTAAAACTAGACATCTTAACAAGTGGTCCAGTTTTCAGAAGGTCTAAGCCCTCCTTAGCGGTACAAGTTTTACAAGTATCTACTTATGGCTATTAATAAAACTGAATTGGCCAACTATTGAAAAGGAAACAGAAATTTTTTTTTTTTCTCATCTTTCACAATTAATCATTTTGTTTACTATAATTGTTTTACTGCTCTCCAAACACATTTTCAGAAGATAATGTAAGAAGAGATGCAGCAAGGCTATTTTCTGCAAACTTAGTGGCTTTATTTTTAAATTATTTTTACTGTATTTAAATACAGGCATGCAGGAAAAAAACAGTATCAGCCACTGGAGTGAGTCTTAGGTGGTTGACCCCAATCTGTCTTTAATGACAACTGAACAAAGAAATAAAGACTCACTTCCATATGTTGCTTACAATTTGCACTCAACTAGATATCTAAACATTCTGAGAATCTGGTAAATCAGCATTGCAGAGAAAGTTCAGTGAGCTTTTAGGGGAACAAAGGATACAGGATGTGACCCCCTAATGTGAAGCTTGACAGACTAAAATTAGATCCATTAAGGAATTTATATAGACACTTGCAATCAACTCTGTTTCTTCTTGGATTGCAGTGACATTCAACAAAATTAGTCTCTATGTCTTAGACTAGATGGGGGGAAAAACTTCTAATTCATCCTCTTACTCTTAATACTTTAAGACAATAAAATATTCTATACAAAGTTAGAAGGTAAAACTTCAACAAAGTCCTGCTGTGTGAGGACACATGGTTACATCTTAAATTAAATGCTTAATAAATATATGTAATTTTCTTTGGAATTTTGATTTGGGAAGTACAGTTCTGACTTTGGACATTTTAGTTCTTATTTTTTGAGACTCCTCACTTTCATTGACTTTACCATTGAGGATTAAAACAATGTTTGTTTTTGCTGAAAAAGAACCATACTCCAAGACACATCCCAAAGATGTATATACAAAAATGTGGTTTGGTTGTTCGTTTGTTTCTTGAAGAATTTTTAGCATGGTAGGGTTGGATTTCTTTCTTTCTTTTTTTTTTTTTTTTTAATTTCAGGCAAATTTAGAAATTATGGATAGCCTGTATGAGTTAAAAAAAAAAATCTTCACATAGCCTGACTGGTTAGTCATACACTTTTAGCATGTGAAAAAAAAGCCTAAACATTTTGCTGCTTGACAGTGTCCTAGAAATTGCAATGGAATAGTTGGGAATAAAGTAAAGAACTGTTGATATTGCTGCGCTAGTAGTAGCAAGTAAATGCCCCAGGCTGCAGTTATCCCTTGAGCCAGCACACATGCATTCACATAAAAACTAGCTAGTTTGCACAGACATAGTGTTGTGTAGCTCAAGGCTCCAGAACCAGCGGACAGAGGTGATGAGTGCACCCTTTGCTCTGGCATGGAACAGGCTCTCTTTCCGACATTTCTCTTTCTGAGGAAATGAAAGACAGAAGTGAAGACTCACCATCAAGCTGGTATTCACTTGAAGTTGGCAAACTATGGAGAGGTCAAGGGACCTCCTTGCCTTTTTAGTTGTTATTCTTGAGATGGAGAGAAGGAGGAACACAGATAAACTTGCTGCTATACTCCAGGGTAACTGAAAGCAGATGAATAGTGATTTTCAAAGGTTAAGATTTCAACCTTCACAAGTTAATCAGACCCCATTGTTTCTGTTTTTTCTGCTGTCCACATCAACGAGCCTGCCTGACAGCTTTGCAAAAGAGACATGAATACACACACAAATTACCACGATTGCTCACACTGGAACCTACATCAAGAACAGCACTACACACATGTGTAGACACTTGCAGTTTGGGGCCTGCAGTATATAATGCATATACTTTGCCCATTAAAAGCTACTTTGTTTCACTCTCAAATGTCATGTTTCTCTCCTTCCTCCTCTTGTGTATTTATTCTTGTACATTTGCAAGACTTAATTAGCAGTGCTGCTCTGGATCTGCGTTATCTTACCTATTCAACCCATGAGAGACCATGAAAAACATATGTTCAAGTAGAACAAATACTTTTTCTTTAAAAATAACAGGATAAATATATCAAACACAGCTTTTCTTTTTCCTTTGGTGTAAGCAAGTATATGCTTAAGAGAAAGGGTGGTTTTGATCATATGCTTAAGAGAAAGTGTGGTTTTGATGATATGTTTAGGAGTGGGGAGATAGCCTTGCAAGGGGAAAGTTTGTTGGATAGTTTGAAGGGAACAGCTTGTATAAGCTGTCCCCAGTTCTGCAGAACCACTCTGTATATGCATTGTTTTGGTTTGTTTTGTTTCGGTGGTTTTTGTGTTGGGTTTGTTGTTTTTGGTGGGGGGTTTTGTTTTGTTGGTTTTGGTTGGTTGTGGTTTTTTTGGGGTTTTTTTGTTTGTTTTGTGGGTTGTGGGTTTTTGTTGTTGTTGTTGTTGTTGTTTTGGGGTTTTTTGTTTGTTTGTTTGTTTTCTGAAGGTAGCCTGCAGAACTGAATTTGGCTGTAAGTAACAAAAGCGTGGCAGACAGCAAGGCCAAATCACCTGCCTGATCCTGGGATGCCAAAAGCACCAGAAGGCTGGGGCAGAGGGTCTGGGGAGCAGTTCAAAAGCTCAGACATCAGGCAAATGAAAACATTACCGCAGCTGAGGACCATTTCCTGGTATTTCACTGCTGGTTTTCAGCAAGCAGGCGGCTGGAGAGGGAAAGGTCTGGAAGATATTAAATTGGCCCCAGAGGGCATTTAAAAAACAACCCTGGAATTCTGCAGACATTAACTGTTGGTTGCATGGCCCTGTGTTTTTCTTGGAAATCCAGAAGAGTTATGTAATGTGTTTGGTCTTTTTAACTTTCTCTTCAAGGTACCATGATAGTTTTCGGTTAATGTTTTCATCATTATAACCAAGTAAATGTTAAGTATATGCTTTTACTTTTCACAAATAGCTAAGCTGATTTAAGAACAAACACAAAACCTGACCAATTCTCATTCAGATCTGCATTTATGCAGAGGTTTGCCTTTCTTTCTGCTGTGTGAGTCCCACTGTAAAGCGGCTTTTGACAAAAGATGATACTCTAAGCTTATTTACTTTCAGGGTGAGGCTTTATTTGGGGTGGGAGCATTAAGGACATAACAATACAGGGAGCAGTTTAAATGGTTTAGCATAACTTCCTTTTCTTTCTAATCTTTCCAGGCACATATACTGGGATTATAAAACACATATGTTTTCATTATGTTTCCCAGACATAGTGAAGTTGTTAAGCCTGCCACATCTGTCTGTCCTTTCTCGACCTCCCACATTTTTGGCTTGGGCTGAAAGAGCTGTGTTTCCCCCATAATCAGATGGCAGAGCAGGAAAGAGGGTGTTCTTGCAGCTGAAACCTTTTAATGCTGGCCCCTTTGTGGGGAAAATTCTTTTGGTTAGGTTTTATTTTTGGGGTATCAAAAGGAAAAGTTAATGGAGATAGTGCATAGGCATAAGGGAATGGCCAGAGTGTTTCTTTCTTACTTGTGAAACTTGATCAGTTCTTTCTCCAAAACAATCCTAATGAATTAGTTTATTTGGCATATGCTGGTCTCAGGTTGTGAACAAGGAGAGTTACAGGTCTTCAGTAAGTGGGTCATGAAGATTCAGTTCTTCATTCTTGATGGCAATTATGATCACACAGGTTTTTCTAAACAAGCTCAGAACAATTTTTAAGTATCTCAATAATAATAACATTTATTAGAGGAATAGAGGAATTAGGGGAATTTTGACAAGGTGAATAAGCTATGCTTGTCTTGGGGAACTTTTCTGTCTCTAATGTACAGTTTACAATCTGTCAAGATGAGATTCAGGCTTTTTTTTTAATTATTTTTTTTATTTCACCTCCCTCATATTCATACTGTATTCATATCTGGAACCTGATTAGGGTAAATAGGGTATCAGCCCCACCATGGTAGAGCTCTTTACTGCTATCAGCATAAAATGTTGCTGATACCAGAGACAACCAGTGTAAAGTATTTCAACTTTTGTTGAGATAAATCCATGGGAAGCACCCATAAGTTCTGAGGGAGCTCGCAGATGTCATTGCAAGGCTACTCTCAATAATCTTCGCTCAGTCATGGTGACTGGCTCCCAAATACTGAAGGAAAGAAGATGTCACTCCTATCTTCAAGATAGGCAAGAAGGAGGAGCCAGGGAACTACACGCTGGTCAGACTTGCCTCAATCCCTGGAGAGGTGATGAAGCAGCTCATCTTGGAAAAGATTTCCAGGCACATGAAGGAAAAAAAACTTATCAGGAGTAGTCAACATGGCTTCATCAACAGGAAGTCATGCTTGACCAAACTGGTAACCTTCTTTAATGCAGTAACTAATGAACCTGGTAAATGAACACAGAGTAGTGGCTAGCATCTACTGGGCCTTCAGTAAGACCTCTGACATTGTCTCTCATAACAGCCTCATAGCTCCTTAAGCTGTTGTGGTTGGGGTTGGATGAGCAGAAAGTAAGGTGGATTGAAAACTTGCTGAATGGCCAGGCCCCGAGAGTTGTGATTAGTGGCACAAAGTCTAGTTGGAGGCTGATAAGAAGTGCTGTACCTTGGAAGTCATTACTAGGTCCAGTCTTGTTCAATGTCTTCATTAGTGATCTGCGTGATGGGGAAGAGCATACCCTCAGTGAGCTTGCCAATGACACAAAATTCAGAGGAGTGGCTGATAGGCCATGGGGGTGTCCGTGAGCTTGACAGGCTGGAGAGATGGACTGACAAAAAGTCCTGCTACCTGTCAAGGAATGACCCCATGCACCAGTATATTTCTGGTACCACCCAGCTAGAAAGCAGCTTGGCAGAAGAGGACCTAGGGGTCCCAGTGGATACAAAATTGAACATGTGCCAGCAATCTGCACTTGCAGAAGACGAGGCTATCGGTATCCTGGGCTGCACTTAGAAAAGTATTGCCAGTAGGTGAAGGGTGCTTCCCTTCTACACAGCACTGGTGAGGCCACACCTGGAATACTGTTCCAGTTTTGGGCTCCCCAGTACAAGACAGACATGGACATACTGGGGAGAGTCCAGTAAAGGGCCATAAAAAAGATGATTAAAGAACTGGATCATCTCTCCATTGAGGAAATGCTGAGTGACCTTCAACTCTTCATCCTGGAGAAGGCTTAGGGGGATCTCATCAGTGCCTATAAAGACCTGGAGAGTGTAGAGAATGGAGACAGGTTCTTTTCAGTAGTATCCAATGACAAGACCAGAGGCAAAGGGCATAAACAGAAACATAGGAGGTTCCCTCTGAACATCAGGAAACTTTTTAACTGTCAGGGTGACTAACACTGGGACAGTTTTCCCAGGTAGGTGGTGGAGTCTCCATCCTTGGAGATATTCAAAAGCTGTCTGGATATTGTCCTGGCAACTTGTGCTAGGTGGCCCTGTTTAATCAATGAGGTTGGATGAGATGACTTCCAGAGGTCCACCATTCTGTGGTTCTGTGATAAGTTAGTATTTAATGATTATTATACTGAGTCTGGAATTCACTCTGGAAATATTAAGCCTGATAAACCTAATGTTCTGTTGACTCTGTATGCTCATGTTCTCTCTCAGGAAAAAACAGTATTTTGAAAGAAATGTTAACAGCAGTACTGGTTTTGCATATCTGTCAGATTCAGGGCTTGTGACTGACACTGGTGCAGCACTCTGTTATTCCACCATTTTCAGATCTGCAGAGCTGAGGCACCATTTCACCTCCTCCAGAAGAGAATACTTAGTTTCTTCAGTCTTTAGTACTTGATGCTACCTCTAAACTCCTTACTGGAAAGCAGTACTGTTTGTGCAGACTTTGAAATATGTGAAGTGTTATTGAACACATTCTTTACTTCTTGTTTTTGCTTGCCTCTTAGATTGTGCCACTTAAAGAACTATGCATTAAATTCAATGTATTATTGCTCTCACAAAACACTGTTGATTGAGTGATTGTTCAAAACTGGCATAGATTCATCTATTCCATATAATTTGTTTTGTTCTTGATTGTTTGTTTTTTGTTGGCCTAAGCAGAATGAGCTGGCTGCCATTTTTCTTCTAAAACCACCATTTCTGTTATGTTCAGATAATCTGGAACAGCCTGTTAATACATACTGCCAAGGTTAACGGGAGTCTTTTGGCAGTCATACACTGGAATAACAAAATGGCTCAGTATGGAGAAGTATTTGAAGAACAGGAGGCTGAGAATTGCACAACCCTGATAGTATGTGCAAAATGTAGGAGCCGCTCCTGTTCCCACTGCAACAACAGTAAAAGTTCCCTGAGTTTTTGAAAGAATTTCAAATAACTTCTGTGCAATCCGTTTTTTTTTTCTCTGTAGATATTCCAACACAGAAGCAGGGTCATGAAATGAACATAATTTTTGTGCTGCTCAGTAAAAATAATGGCACCACAAGGAAAATATTGCTCTTGCCTGACCAATGCCTCTCCCACTTAATAACATTAACTTTCATTAATGACTTCAGACTGGTGTATTTCCTTGAGAGTTAATGGCAGACTTGATGCTAATACAGCTTTGCCTAGGGCTGTGGTCGTTATTCTCTAGGAAGTGATCTATGTCTTAGTCACAGTTAATTTGAAATCACTACACATCTGTGCATTTTTTGTTAACTTCTTTGTTCCTCCCCAACCTCCCTCTGGTTTTGCTAGTGACAAAGCTGAAACCAATCTTTTCTAACTGATAACAATGGTGAGGGAAATAGAAGGGGGACTTTAAGAAATTAAGGAAACTCTTTCTTCCATTCCCATTTACTTAAATAATGATGGGTCACTAATGCTTGCCTGTCCCTCCTATAAATAAAAATTATTTACTACTTTCTTTAAAAAGACACTGTTTTCATTGCAGTTACTACACTGGATCAGGGTTGCAGTAATGACTTCCCTGAATTACCAATTAATGGAAGCTGAGAGCACTTGACATGTCAAAGACAGGGTCACTACCTTATGGAACCCACAGATAAAATTTCCTTCTAATTATGAACTACTGAATATTTTGCATTCAGGTGCCAGAGTGAAGGATTAATCCAGAGGGAAACTTGGCATTTTGAGTCCCAAAATGTCCTCAGTTTCCTCTGTTAAAGAAATTCGTAATAAAATTCTGTAATGTCTTTTGCAAGGTTAGCTGACAAGCTGCCCAGCTGCATTTGAAGAATCTAAACACAAAGTGGTAGCACTAGTCAAGAAATCTATAACCTTAGTTATCTATGAACATCATGACTTTGTCCCTTTCAAAATCTTGGGTCTACTTTGGTTTTGAGAAAAAAAAAAAAAGAAAAAAGTAGTTGTTGTTGTTGTTTTTTTGTTTGTTTGTCTTTTAATACCAGAACAAGCAGCAAAAGCTATAGGAAACACTGGCTTAATTTGTTAAGCCTTGCAAAATCTTAAACATGACTTAGGATGCATTAAGAAGATGACAGTAGTTAAAAATAGGGTCAAAGCACTAAAGCAATTTACTTTCATTCCAGTAAAGTAGAAGAGTGAGAAGTCTTTCAGAAGGGGTTGTGACATTTGCACATTTATGCTATTTTGGTTTTTTGCAGAAGGATTTCAAACCTGTCAATAGCCATTCCTATACTGTCAAAGTAAGTTCTCTGCACTTCCTGCCTTTTATTTGTGGATCAGTCAACAAGAACCAGATGAACTCCCCTTGGAATGGATGAGCCAGTAAAACTGCGAGCTGGAGAAGTTGCTTTTGACTAGCTCTTTAAAGTCACCTTCACATACACATTCCCTATTACAACTCCAGTCAATTTGGGATATTTCAAATACAGCTTCACTAGTTATGATTTGTGACTTCTCAAGGAAAAGCTTACATGACAGTATCAGACCTTCAAGTTATCTAATAGCTCTTCCTGTACAATGACCCTTCCTCCCTTAACCTATTCCTCATCCTGCAGAAATAACCCATTTGTGCATTCAGACTCTTTGAACACAGAATTCAGGCAATGGAGGTTGGGAGGAGAAACATGTGAAGATTTATGCAGTGAAAATAAGCTGATAGCACAGAAATGACCCCATGTAGGCTACTCAGTGTATACCTGAACTCCATGTACAAGATCAATGCATTTTATGAAGTAAAATGACTTAAGTCACTTGAAATCAAGTGCCTGGCATAATGGGGGCCAAGTACTCAATTAGAATATCCAGATAGTACAAATAAATAATAATAATAATGTTAAAAAAAATTAATTTTCCCTTTTATCTGTATAAAAGACATATTGTTTTGATCTAAATTATAACATGCAACATGTTATCACAACACCAATGTTCAGAAATTATTTCTCATCTCTTCTGTTTCTTGAGGCAAACCAGAACTGATCGACCTATTTCCGACAGAACAATGAAATTCAAATGTTTGGAAGTAGGTAATGAACTCTATCTGCTGTTGAGTTACAGACATCTTTTACAGCATGACAATTAAGTAAATGTGTCTTGAACTTCTCAGGATGCAGCAGAGTCAGAGAAACACTGATTTACACTGTATCCTTTTTTTTTTTTTTTTTTTCTTCAGAGAAAACATGGAAAGCCAAAGAGAAGACAGATGAAAGTTGTTTTGTTGTTTTTTTCTCCCCACAATTCCTTAATTATAGTAGCAACAGTGTTGTCCCTTAGGTCCTGGTTGGAGCTATAGATTCTCAGCACCACTTTGTCTTTACTAAAGCTGGGGATTCTAGAATTAAAACATGCAAATTTACAGCACATTTCTTCAAACTTGAATTGCACGGGCTAGCAAACGCCTTTGTCAAAGAGGAAAACAGAGTCCTTGTCTCTAAAATTACAGTGCCGTGCTTCCACGACATAATTATCCTTCCTGCCCCTTGGCAGTATGCATCCTTTTGCAGGCAGGGAAAATAAGTTATTTTTAAAAAGAAAGGGAATTAATTAATGTACACAGGCAAGCAGATTATACAGAGAAGCAGGAAATTCCTGCAGTTTCTCTGCTTCTGAAACTGTTTTCAAAGTCATTCTTGGTGTCAACTTTAAATATCCATTTTTTCCTCTCAAGTTACTTGGGTACTATCAGCTTGCTTTAGTGACAGATTGCTGGAAAGCTCGCTTTTCTCCTGGACAAAAGAAGCACACCCTCCGAAGCAAGACTGTTTTGCGAGTTACCAGTTTCGTTGTTATTGTATCCATACCACTCAGTGATCCAAAAACCCTCCCACCAGGATAGGGAAGGCTAACTTTCCCCAGCAGGCGACAGAGCTTTCGGCACCGGCTCTCTGGTTTGTCGTCCTGCCCCCGAACGAGGCACGGTGTGGTCGGCTCAGGGAGCCGCCGAGAAGGTGACAGCCAGAGAAGTTCTGACCCGACCTAGGGGAAAAGCCCCCCACCGGCCGCGCAGGGGCGGGGGGTTAATGCCTACTGGCGGCGGTTGAGGAGCAGAGCCCCAGGCCGAGCTGGAGGAGAGGAGCGGCTGGGAGTGCCTCATGGGCGGCCGGGCGAGCCTGGCGTGCCGCGGGAAGGAGCTACATCCTCTGCCCCGTCGCTGCTCGGCGCAAGAAACGTCCGAGACGATGATTCAGGTACGCGGCATGTGCTCCCCAATCCAGGCGCGGAGGGAGCAGCGGGGCGACGTTTCGTAGCTTCCAGGCCGACTGCCACCTCTGTCGCGCCCGCCGCTGCCGGTGCCGGAGGGCGGGACGGGGGGGCTGCGCCTGCGCATCCCCCCTCCAGGCTCGGCCGCGAGGCGCTGGCGGTAACCGCGCTTGGGGCGGCGGGGGCCAGGGTGGTGGGTACGCGTGGCAGCGGCAGCGCCTGCCTCTTACCGCAACGGTGAGAAAAGCAAAGGCGCGGGTATGCGGGCTGGTGTCTTAGCTCCCTCCGTAACTCCTTCCGGAGGTTTCATAGCACCCAGGCTGAGTTCGGCGCAATCCAGCGCTCCGCTCTGCTGCCGCGTGCGTACACCGCAGCTCGCTTTTCCCGCTGCGCCAGCTCGGTCACGGGTACCGAGTCCGCGGAGCTCGGTCACCAGCGTGCTGTTCGCTTGTGACGCCGGCCGTAGCTGGCACATGCCAGGGTATGCGTTCGTGTAAATATTCCCTGTTACTTTTTAATATGCACCTAAATCGCCTTTTGGGACAGTCAGAGAAAATAAATGTTCCAAATGAGAATGGATTGATAATCCTGAAGTATACATACCAGTGTTTTACAGGTATGAAAAGTTTGATCAACTTTAAATAATTCTGGTTTTAAACGCGTTTCATCTCAGTGATGGGGTCCCTTTGGGCTTTATGGCTGGACAAAACCAGAGAAACTACAAAAATAGCAGCCTCTCGGCACAACTGCAAATACAAAGTACCAGAAACCTCTGTAGAGCATTAGCCGAGAGTCTCAGCACCATGCAACTCATTCCACAGGCTCATTCAAGCGTCTCTATTTCTGATTCGCTAGGCAAACCTCTGGACCTTTGAAGTTTCATGCAATTCCTTCTTGGTTACCTCTGAAAGCTTGATTCAAAAATGGGTTTAAACTTAATTTTAACCATATGTTTAAATGTCTTTGATTCGGGTTTAGCATGCTATAGTAGTCCTCCCTCAAAAAAACCTTGAGCGTGCAACCTTTTTAATTTTAAATCCCTTCTGAAAACATAACATTTCTGTTGAAACCTTTTAGATTAGCTTCCTAGAAATTATATATGAACACTAACAATACTA
>JANHGN010004507.1:0-13351 GCA_024605025.1 Megaceryle maxima
AAAACCAAAACCAAAACCAAAACAAAACCAAAAAACACCCACAACAAAAAACCTAACATTTCTTAACACTGCTTTGTCTCCAAACTTTTGTCTTCTATTCCTTTATTATGCTATTAAAAAATTTCCATTTTCTCCCTAATTTGTTATTTAACTTCCTTCTGCATTTGATGCCCTTCACAGCCCGTCATAACAAAGATATATCGCTCATTTACTTTCTTTATGAAATACAAGATTTTCTATGTTGGTCCTTTTATGATCAAGGCATATGAATATAAGAAATTTACCTAATATTAATTATACTTGTCCCTGATTAAACAAACAGAAAAAAAAAGAAAGTGGGGTTTTACTCAGAGTTGAAAACTCTTCTGTCAAATTTATTATGAAATAATTATAAAAGACTGAGAAAACTGAGCTAAGTAGATAGAATTCAAAGTTAGTTCCTTCTCAGTAATATCAGGTGATGTAAGGCTGATAAAACACTGGAAACACAAACTCAACAAACAAGATACACTCATAGAAAGAAGAAATTGCTCATTAACTCTAAATGAAAGATTGTACCAATTAAATTAATTTTCCCATCTGCCTTGACAATGATGCAAAGCTTAGAATTGCCAAGTCATTAAATGTTCCTTAGGTGCTCTGCAACACTCACACCATGATTTTTTGCTGACCTTAACAGCTTCTCATTTTCACTGCAAACTTCCTTTTGCTTCCAAGGAGCAGACGAGCATACTGCATACAACAAACACATCCAGCTCCCCTGGGGTATTACAGTCAACCTTAGATTACAACATCATCAGTGGCACCATCGCAGGGAGAGAATTCTAAACTCACGGATAGGCTTATTGTCGCTTCTAAAGGCATGCTTGGGGATATCACCATTCTATAACTTGTTTTCTATCTTTGGTTTATCACATCTAAAAATGGAAAATTACTCCAAAGCATAGGAACCTTAGTTTGTGGCATGCATTGTAATGTGCATGTGTGGCATGCATGAGTGTTCCATCTTAACCAGGGACACCGTTACCACAAATACTCGGTGTATTTTTAGCACTGCTTCTACTGTTCAGGTTCTTTGTGCCATTTGGGAAGGTTTTTCTACAATAAGGTTTTAAATAAGGAAAAGACCATAGTTCTCCTATCGATAAAAGCTGTAATAAACAGTAGAGAAATCAATAGAATTTATAAGCTTCTGGTCTTTATATTGGGCTGTGCTTGAAGCATAATACAGAACCTTGGTGAAGCTTCACTCTTCACACAATTGTGATATGACCTGAAGGGGTACATACTTTAATTAAGTCCATCATCCCCACTTAAACTACAGTTATTCTAGTGATTTGCTTTAGAAACCCTGCTTTTGGTTACAGTTGACTTCCATCCAAATGTTATACTCGTTTGGTTTTTTTCCCCTTTACTTGTGTACTTTCAGAGTTAATCATTACTAGTAATATTATGCAAACCTATATGCAAACAGAGGAATATGACTTTATAACAGATGAAGGATCCTGGACTGTCCATTCTAATAAGCCCAGGAATTAGTGGTCATGCTGAGTAAGATGCTGTCTGGGGACTTGACTTGTCTAATAAGTCTCATTTTCATAACTATTTTCACAGAAATGCACTCTGCCATTAAAGCACCTAAGTATCTCCCAAATAATCTCCCAGATCTAATTATAATAGATATTTATTACTGAAACATCTTACATATATTTTAATACGGATTTCATAACTCATGCTATGATTTAATTTCAAAGTGCTTTATGATATCTCTTACAGACAAAAAGTAACAGATTTAATAAAGACACACTCATAAGCCTGATTTCAAAGTAGAACTGGACCTCTCATGACACTTCAGTGAGCTTCAGCAATAGCACTGTGTAAACTATGTGTATGAACAGAAATAAAGGAAAGTCCAAGTCAACAACTGTAAGCTGCCATGTTGCAGAACACAATTTTAGAGATGCTGTTATAAAATTAAATTTGGTGTGTATTACTATGAACTTGGGAAAGACCACTGATTAAAGACATGATCATAGCCTATAGAAACGTGATTGGCACAGAGTATCACCAGAAATGGTTTGATCTCTGGTTATTCCACTACAAGTTTTAGAGGGTATGGCTGAAACAAAGAGAAGGAAATGCTTCGTCACACACCAGCCAGACTGTAGAATTTGTCACAGATTACTGAGAGAGGTAAAAGTTTACATCTGTTCAGAACAGATTAGACATATTAATGGGAAGAAAATCTACCAAGGGTTATTAATGCAATTAAACCCCTCTGTGACAGGGTAAATTCCTGGATTTCAAACTGCTGGAGGCAAGGAGAGCATTTTGAGGAAGTACAACTATGTCTGTCCTGGTTTTATACCCTCTCCTACATAGCTGCTTTTGACTCTTGGAGAGAGGCCACAAAGGGATGGGCTGTGGAATTGCTCCAGGATGCCTTTCTTGTACTGAGAGAAGCAAACAGGCATATTCTGCAATATGGAAGAGAGTCAATGAACTGAGGCTACATTGGGTCTCTGCTTGTATAGGAAAATCTATTGGCCTTTTCTGTAGCAATGGTTTAAATTGCCTATCTTCATGAGCTAGATTTCTGTGGTGAATCAAGTAAATAGTTTTTTCAGAACTTCACTAAAGTCCTCAGCCCCACTGTAGTCATAGCACAGCAGAGTGGGAAAGAAATGTAAATACCCATGGAAGACAATAACTTGTATTTCAGCCATCCTATACGCATTTTCTATTAATTCTCAGCATACTCAACGTTCTGTACAATACCCCTGGTGGCCTCTGAGTAATGTTCTGCCTGTTATCTCCTCTTTTAGGACTCTCATTTCCTTGTGATTTAAGCCTCAATGCCAAGGCTTATCTTGATAATATACATTATTTCCCACTAAAAGAGGGGCTGCTGTGGTCTTATCAGGTTCATAAACAGTATGTTACCAATAATATTTTACATCTTCCTAAATAGAAATTTGCCTCAAACCACAATGTGTCTCTCTTAATTAATAGGGTTTTCATAAACTTAACTGGCTGTTTGTTTTTATAAATCATGAGATTAGCTAATAGATAACAGATGCCAATTTTATCCTTCCTGCCATTTGTTATTTTGCATATTATTTCTTTATAAGACCAGTCAAGACCAGTCACTGATTCATCAGCAGAATACAGTATAGTTTGTAACTTAAATTTACATGATATAAATGATAAAAAAAATCTCAAATGCACAGTAAAATCTGTTTATATTATTTGGACAATTTCCTATTTCTTTACAAGACATTATTAATGAAATGTTTCTGACTCACCTCATTGAAATATAAAAGCTTTCACTGCTAGCTCTTTACCAGTTTCCCAGGAAAAGAAAGAAAAAAAAAAAAAAAGGCTTCTTTTGAGTCCTTGCTTTTCAGATTATATGAGAATTTAGATTATGAGTTGAGAGAGGATTCACAATGAAGGCCTCTTATTATTTTAACCAGAAAATAAATTATATCCAGAGCTGAACCATGGCTATAGCTTACATGTGTTGAAATGCATGTGGATCATATATACAAAGATGAAATTGAGAATTTAGGAGAGCATGGTAATTTATTAAATGGCAACTACTGGTTTGGGACACATGTCCAGCATGGGGTTAATACCCCTATTCTTCAAATGCAAGGATGTAATATGCTTGGTATTATTCTGTCATCATTTGAAAGTTGGAAGCAAATAAAACAATAAAACTATAATTTCTGAAGAGTTTTTTCTTCATAGCTTTTTTCCCATCATATACTTTTGGATCAAAACATTGTTTTCAGAAACTTGTTTCCTAGAAAGGCTCACACATTGAAATATATAAAGAATAAAATAAACCCACAGAGGAAGAAATTACTCTCAGTCTGGAGGACAAAGCTAGAGAAAGAGTTGTCTCTCACCAGCAGAGAGGCATGACCTCAAACTGGAGCATCTCCCAACCTGACTGTCTCACAGCGTTATTGTATGTCAATCTTTTCAGGGTCACTGACTGGCAATAACACCCTAAGAATTCTCTAGCTTCCAAACTGACTCTGACACTTACGAATAAATATCTCCTTGTCTAACCTTGCCACATTTATCAAGTTTGTGGGCTTTAGGAGAATGCATTAGAGTCTCTGAACGCTCAGCTTTGAACATAAAAAGAAAACACATCATATAAGTTAAGTACAGGTCATTACTGAGATGACCAGTCAGATGTATTCAGATTTGGTCCTTGCAATATGCTCACAAAAAAAAAAAAAAAAAATCATTCATTCTTCTAATAACATCTTATTAACCAATCTGAAGAATCCATCTTCAGACTTTCAAACACATCACTTCCAGCACAAAGGTTCTCCTGAGAATACCTTTTCTTCTCAGTTTGTCTGAGATCATCCTTTCCTAGTTCTCCTCCCATTACTTTAATCTCTACTGCATCAAGTTTAGCAGAAGCTTGTCATTTTTTCTGCAGAATTCTTATGGGAGTTTTGTAAGGCTCCAGTACCATTCACTAGTTACTGTTGCCACAGCCACGTGTGTTTATTACAAGCCTGTAACTTGTTCAAACTAAAATCTTTCTGTGGGTGATTGACAGTCAGCTCAATTCCAGTAGCTAAAATCAAACACAATCTTCCTTCTTTTCAGAAAAAGAAAGGAAAACCCCGCAAACTCTGATAAAAGCCAGGCTCTGGCAGAATCCTGAGACAACTTCCCATTATCCTAAATGGCACTGGTTTATTCACCTTGTACATCCTCTGCTGCCATTTATCTTAAGCAATTGGGGCAAGCATCTTCATTTTAGCTTTTTGTACAGCTCCTCCATCACTACAGTCTATGATGCTAGTACAGTAACACATGCAGCAAACAACTGCCAAGGTGCATTTGGCCCCCAGTATGCTTGGCAAAGGCACGGACAGCAATTTACACCTCCAGCTCTCAGAGTGACTCTTACAGACTTTTACCTTTGAGGAAAAAAACAACAATGTAGAGTCTCATTTCTAGACTGATACTTGGTGTAACCGACTAATTTACATTGGGAATTAATTTCTGGGAAGCAAAGCAGGCTGGACACACACAGCGAGGGTTTACAAAGCACTTCCGTGGAGACTCGCAGGGCTCTGCGGGCAGCTGCGAGGGACCCGGGGAGGAGGTGGCGCGGAGCCCCCAGCCACCGCCTGCGCTCCGACAGCGCCACCTGCCGGCCGCGCCGCCTCGCAGGGCTGGGGGAATCCCTGAGGCCCGAGCTCCTTTGGATTCTTCACCTCAGCGCCCAGCGACCGGCCGAAAAGACCCCCCAAAAATAAATCATAATAATAACAACAATAACAACAATAGTAATTTAGCAATACCATCTTAATTATAAATAAGTAGTAATAATGAAAATAATAGCTGAGAGACCTGCATCTGTTTAGCCTGGAGAAGACTGAAAGGAGATCTAACCAATGCTTAGCAACACCTAAAGGGCAGGGGTTAAGAGGATGGGGCTAGATTCTTTTCATTGCTGTCCAGTGATGGGACAAGAGGCAACAGGCACAAGCTGAAACACAGAATATTCCATATGAACATGAGGGAAAAAAATTACTATGAAGATGATGTAGCACTGAAACAGGCTGCTCAGAGAGATTGTGGAGACTCCTTCTCTGGAAACTTTCAAAACCTGCCTGGACATGGTCCTGTGCAACCTGCCCTAGGTGAACCTGCTTTAGCAGGGGGATTGGACTAAATGATAATAATAATAACAACAATAATTAAAATAACAACAACAATAATAATAATGATAAACAACACATAATAATGATACAAACCCCAGAACCAGACGAGAAAGAGTAAGAGCTGAATGTCTGTGGTCACCCCATCCCACACCCAGTGCCTTGTCAGGGTAGCCTGAATGCCCCTGGGCCCAGGAGCACTAGGGTGGCCGGCTATATTTCCATCTGCTCTCTTCCTGAAGCAACCAGAACGAATCATAAAGTCTTTAACTGTTCCCCCAAGTAAAAATTTCTACTTTCCTCTTCGTTTAAAGGTCAAATAATGCCTCTGGCAGAGGATATTTCAGTAGCGCAGCCCTGTTGTGCAAAACCTGTGGTCAAAGTCCCTGTTTCCCTGATGGTTTAGCCAGCAGAGGGCCAGCTGTGCAATTTTCAACTTTAAAGATTAAGATATAATTTAGAATTACAATATATAATTGATTACATGAATGATATTGTGAATTGTAATTTAGAATTTCTTCTTTTTTTCAGTGAAAATCCTTAAGTACCTATGCCATTAAGTAGCACCAGCAGCAACTTAAAAATCCTAAAACAGTTTTACTACTCTTACGTACTTCTGTGATTTTTTTCTTTTCTCTAGGAGGCTTCATTACTACCAGAGTCTTAGCACAGATTTTATTTTAAATTAGCTTTTAGGTAAGTACTCCAACATTTTTGCCTGATTCCTCTACAGCTGGTTGGGAAAAAAAATTTTAAAAAATTTAAAAATCTGATTTCTGCAGTATGAATGAGCAGCAGTGGCACTTTTCTTCATTTCTCTTTCATACAAGTGCATACCAGTGATAGTAAAACGTAATCAGTCATCCCTTTCATCATCCACTGGTAATTGCAGCATTTATTTTATCACTTCAAACATCAGCATCACCCAAAAGCACAAGTCCCATTGGGATTTAAGAGCATAATAAGAATTCCAAACATCATTAATGTATTATAATATGAATTCTTACTGTTCTTCAGTATATAGTATTTTTAATAATCACCATAAGCAACTGAAGAATCATTCTAAGCGGCTGCACTGAGAACAATGAGTTTAATGTTGCACATTGGGAAGATTTTTAATTCTGTCTACAACAGGACAGCATCCTGGGCAGCATAGTTTGTGTACATTTCTTTCCCAGGCAGGATGCTTTTACTTGGCTGAAGCACTGTGTCCCCATTAGTCTGGCAAAGCTCTTTGCAGTATCACTCATCACTCAACAAGACACAGAACCATCAGCAGAGTACAGCCCCTTCTGCTTGCTTCTGCTGTGAAAAAGAGCTGGAAGGACACAATACTCATGCTTCAACTCACTGGGCCAGGTGCACGACCAGTATGAATTACTATCTCTCCACTGCATGCAACAGTGTTAGCTCAAATAACACCAACTGAAAATGTGTCCCTGAATGCGTTTATGGAGACTGGGTTTGGTAGTTGCTTTTTTAATTCTCTTTTTAAGTCAAAGATTCTGTGCAGAACTACTTTGATGTGCACAATGCTGCAGCACACCTGCAACATTAGGATAAATTCCAGATACATACCTAAATTACCTCTTTTACTTAAGAGGTTGCTGTACTTTAAAAGAAAAATAATAATAATAAAAAAATCAGCTGCATAGCTAATGAACCTCTTAAGATGATGGCATCAGGAAAAACATAAGCAATGCCTCTATCAGCCAAGACAAATCATTTTAAGTGCACAAGTGCAAGTTATAAAAATCTCAGCATGCACAAGTAGTGCTGTCAGAATTTGGGCAATAACACAAGACAGTAGCTGTTGTACAAACCAGATTACATTACAGGCAGATTATGTTGGCATTTGGCTTACACCTTGGTGGTGATAAAGGCTAAAGGATTAAGTATTGTTCCTGTAGCCCAGTAAGCAACTTTGTACACCACCAGGTGAATATTAAATATGTCTGAGTTTTTACATGAAGTGTGCAAAATTGTCTATCTTAATATCCTAAAATATACTTTATTAAACCTATGATCTCTGTATGCATTGTAAAACATAAAAATATAGTAAGTTTAATGGAAGGAAAATAATCAAGAATTGAAATCAAGAAATAAATGTTTTATCCCGAGGACATTTTTAAAACAAAACCATATGTTAATTGTATGCTAAAAGGTCTCTTAATTAATAACTAAACCGACACACATAAAAAGACACTTCACAACAACTGATAGTACATAAGCCAAAATTAGCTGATTATGTGGCTTTTAAGAGCAGTGCGTCTGCTCTACTGATCTAAATCTGAACACTGAACTGCTGAACCCATTTTCTAGGATAAATTTAGCTGTTCTTCTGTGTTCCACTTTCCTTTGGTACTTGGATCAGTTATGCAGTGTATAATTATACCAGTGCAGTTAGACAGCTCTTTCCATCTGAATGTCTCAACACACTTTTCAGACTTAATTACTTTGGACTTGGAAATCCTTCATGACGTAGTTACTATTAGTCAAATTTAATAAAGGAGGAAACAGAGTCAGAGAAGAGAGGAGTACCCAGACAAAGAGTGAAATGAAGCCTCAGGCTCCTGAAATCTGCTTTTTGTTTCTATCTTGCTTTTGGACACATATGTAATCAAAATGCTCTTTGAGGTAACTTCTGGTCATACTAGGAAACATCTTGATCATGACAATGGTAAGTAGCTTGACACCTACCTTACATGTAAGCTCAAGAAAAATTCAGACATTAAATAATTCCTCCTTGTCCTCAGAAGTGCTTTGACCTGTATCCATTCCCAGAGGATGTCTAACAGGTACTTTTCTAAAAGCCCAAGCGTGGGACAAGGTGCAGTGGTACCCTTTCCTCTCTTTCTAAATATTTAGATAGCATATCTTGGTACTAGGAATTAAGCACTCAAAAAGAACATAAAACCAAGCTCCAATTTTACCTCAGCATGATGTAAAATTCACACCTTGCACCTCTACAGAAAGTGTCCGACTATTTAATTTTATATGAAAGATGCCTTTCCCTATCAAGATATTTTTAGGGGAAAATAGACAAAATTACTTAGTTGTGGTTTTGTTTGTTTGTTTTTTCCTGAAATAAATAATCCCCAGTCAGCAGTACTTTTTTTGGTTGTAGATGCCAAATTAGATACTTAATAGTAAATAGAGGAAAAAAAAATTATACATACCTATATTCTCAAAATATTTTATCAGGTAAATGAACTTAATATCCAGGAGAGATTGAAGTCTCACCTGTTTTGCCAAAATTTCCTTATCAGCTGACTCCCTTTGAGGCTTGGCCAGAAGGAAAAATAAACCCCACATTCTCTTTTTTACACACTGTGCTTTATCAAATTTTTCACCCTGAAGGATTCCTAACATGCAGGATGAACTTCAGAATTAGAGGAACCCTCTCTGTTCAGCCCTAACAGCTGAGAACAACACCTCTCACCATTTTAGCACCTTGGCTTATCAGGATGACTGAAAATTGCATCTCTGGCACCTGGAGACTTGACAACAGCTTGTCAGGATCAGGAAGATGGTTTTATTTTCATATCTGTTATTCTGGGCTGTGGGACTTTTCATTCAGAGGACATGGCAGAAATGCAAAATAGATGTCTAGTAACAGTAGTGCCCAAGTTAAGGGAAAAAATACAGTAACAGCTACTGAGGCTGCACACTGCTTGTGTTAACAAGCCTGCCTGAAAGAAAGGGCTTAGGTGGAATACAAGATTGTGAAAAGGAAGGATACCTGCATAGCAATGTGCTGTATTAAATGATAAATCAGTTATGCAGAAAGAGAGCAGAGGGGTAAAATGCTTATTAGCATTTCTCAGACATATCTTGCTTATACAGGTCACTATAAAATACTGTCTAGCTCTTTTTCTGCCAAAGATCTATTTCTTTTATAATGCCTAGAAACACATGATTAAGTAAAACAGTTAATTAATTGTTAACATATGTGTGGCATCCTGTGTTGTTCATGTGTACCTACAAATTTCTGCAGTGTTATTTACAAAGAAGTGAATTGTATATAACAAAAAACAATCCAGAATACACCCTCCTCCTCACCCTGAAAAGCACGTCTTTTTATACTATACTGTGTTTGCAAGCAGTATGGACTGTCACCAAAACAGAATTTACAGAGGTCATAAGACTGGAAGGATTCAGCAGCATAGAAAAAATAGAATGACAAGGGGAAGGTCTCCATGGGAGTTGCAGGATACTCCTCCAACATGTGTTTCCACAAAGCAGGAATGCTAAATCTCCCTCCTTAATTATAACCACACAACAAGGGCATAATTGTTTATAGGATCAATTGCATCCTGATGTTCACAAGCAAACTAACTCACAGTTCTAGTTACAAGTTAGGGTTAGCTCAGATGCCTGGATGGAAGAGAAAGCATTGATGCCTCAACATCCTTAAGAAAGTGAAAAGAAAGAGCATCTCAGAACCTTATAGTGAATATATAGCCATAGTTCCAGGCCTGGCTTTCTCTTTGCTACTACTGCTTATATCAAGCGCAGATGGTTAACTACCAATCATTTGGTTCCTGGATTGCATTAAAATGCCTGAATATAACAGCATCACTGGAATATATGAAAAGGTATGAGAAAACTGAGTATATTGATAGATACCCTTAATTTAGTAGTCCTCAGCTTAACCTTTGACTTCTGTTGTGCATTTAAACATAAAATGTTCTTTCCTTATAGCTATACTTTTAGAGACAAAGATTAATCTTATTACTGGCTTCTTCATTGTCAGGATGGAGAAGCACTGGGAGACACATGGAATGTTTAATGATCCACATGTACAAGAGAAACTATGTAATTTACTGGGAAAGACACTTGAGGAAAGAGTGCTGAAGTGACACATTGATGCTGCTCTTTCAAGAATAAAAAGAAGAACACTTTGGGATTTTTTTCATTTCCTTGCCCCTGCTTCTTTCCCCAATAATTCTGCAACAGAAAAATCTGCATTGCCCTAAATCACATGCTTTACTAGGGAGGATCATGCATAAAACAACATGAACTTCTTCTGGCATTCTGGTATCACACATTTGAGACTAAGGTATCGTTTAGTGCAAACATAGCTCATGGATCAAATGTTTTTAGCAGCCATCTGTGCAAACTGTGTATGTTTCAGGACCAGATTGGTCATCAAGGCCAGGCTGTATGGGACTTTGAGCAACCTTGTCTAGCAGAAGGTGTCCCTGCTTATGTCGGGGGGTTGGAACTAGATGATTTTTAAGGTCCTTTCCAACTCAAACTACTCTATGACTCTATGATTCTGATTCTATGACCAGCGAACATTATGTATAAAAAGGATTTCAGGTAGATACTGTTATATCTCAAATTGTTTACATTTCTGAACACTAAAGGAATTTTGTGACAGCAAAAAGCACGTTCAATACTTAATAATACAGTGATAGAAACAAAACCAGTTTGAACCCTATGTGAAAGCCAGAACGGAAATAGCTACACAGACTATTGTGGAAGGCAGCAGATAACCCAGATGTCCTGCAGGACTCTGTCCATAGACTGAACAAAATGAGCTGCAGGACCCAGGGGAACTTAGAGAGCACTGAGCATCCTTTAAGCCTGCCCAATTATACCAGCCTGCAAGGACTTTAACAGAGTGTCTCATCTTTTAAAGGAGTGAACAGAATCTCAGGCAGTATAAATTACTCTTGTCACTTCAATTCCACCACCTATTTAAACCAATTTACACCATTTTCCTTAGTGAGCAAAGCAGAAATTGACCCGGGAATAGGTATTACACTGTAGTTGCAGATTAAAGCCTCTTATTCTCATGTAAAAATTGTGCCTGCAATGTGTAACTCATTTTGACTCTGATCTAACTTAGACACCCTGCAACAGCTGCATTTTTTAAAAATGTAATAGCACTAATCACCATGAAAACCAAACCATCACAGAGCTAGGAGATAATGGATATTTCCTGTCCTAAGTAACAGTTTTGTTTAAATACACTATTACCCTGGAAAAATGAAAAAAGTAATTAATACCTGGAGTTTATAGTTACAAATGGACTAAATGGAAATTTCCATTGCAGATGTCTTGTCTTCTAGAAGTCATGTCTTCTAATGTCCACTCAATACTATTTCTGATAGTACCTACTGCAGGTCTGTGAAAGCCCTATTATTCAAACAGTGAGTGCTAGGATGGGTGTTACCACAAGTATATAATAATTTTCAGGAATATTACCTTCCCAGAGCTCAAATTATTTTATTTATTTATATTTTAAAGAAAAAAAAAAAAGGCAAATGAATACAAATTGAAGAGGCAAAGAAGATATCTCCAAATGCTCTGCATTTATCATGAAAACTGACTATTTCAGTTTGACTGCTATTTCAGTATAAAATTAATGCATCAATTCTGAAACACAGGCTAATTATAATATGGACATAACCATAATGTGATTTGTCTGTAATATTTTTTTCTCTGCTTATTTATTATTGACTTACAAGTTTTCCTTTTTCTGATAGAGTTGGTAAACTTTTCATAGAAGTATTTTTCTCCATGTGCCTGCACTCAACATCACTATCATTTCACAGCAGGCATACAGAGTAACTGATAGATTGAGTGTTTTAAAGAGTTCATTGTCATGTTAGATTTCACTTCAGTTGACCTCAAGCAGTTTCTGTGTTGAAATGCTTTGTGTATCTGCAGTTACAGCTGGGCACTCGCATTTAGAAATACTGATAAATAGGTGCCTAGTACAAACAAAAGGCAAAGCACTTTGTACAGACTCTACAACAGAGTTTGAAGTTAGAAGTGATCATCTTAAGTGGAACAAAGGACTGAAAAGAGGTGAAGGGCCACAAGTGAGGAGAGAAGAAAAGGAGCACACACCTGGTTGCAGAGATGTACGGTCAACACTATCTCAGAGCTAGCATGCCCAGAAACGTAATCAAAAGTCTAGGGAAAGGCAGGGATAGAGCTACAGCACAATGGCACACACCCTTTCAGAGCAGGAAAGGCAACAGTTCAGTGTTCCCCCTTCATGGCCTGACACATAAATGTGCATTTTTAATGCCCAGGAATGGCAGCTTGTCAGCAGACATAAGCGAGAGGTGGAGAAGAGTCTTCCCATACATTAAGCTCAGTAAGGAGAAAGTATGCTGGGAAGCAGAATTATGTGTAGAGTCCTCCTTAACATCTGAGCTATAGAAGCTTTTTGTCCATTTATTCACCACTTTCTGCATTCTTTGAATTATCTTCCACAAATTCTTTGTTTATTTTTTCCTTTTTAAATAATTCAGACACTTAGAGTTTAATCACAATGTAAACGTTACGCATACATTAGTCCCATATCTATATGTTGCCTGAATTTCACAAGTATTTCTTCCAGTATATATACCAGTGTTGCATACTGTATCAAACTGGAAACTGTTATTGAACAGCCTTGACCTCTACATCTTTTGTGGAGACACTGCTTTTCTGAACACAGATGTCCCTCTCCAATGTACATGTTGGGGTTATTTTGTTGTTGTTGGGTTGTTGGTTGGATGGTTGGTTGGTTGGTTTGTGTTTTGTTGTTGGTTTGTTTTTCTGTGGTTTGGGGTTTTGTTTTGGGGTTTTGGGGGGGGGGTTGGGGGTTTTGTTTGTTTGGTTGGTTTGGTGTGGGGTTTTTTTGT
>JANHGN010004507.1:24025-68038 GCA_024605025.1 Megaceryle maxima
TACACAAGATCCAGCAGTGGCCTTGGTCTGCACACCAACCCTTGGTACTAACTCTAAACATGGGGTGTTATCACTGCTAGAAGGAGACACTGTGAAAACAGGCTGCTAACTTCAGACAGTGCAGTCAGAAGAACTGAGCTAAAAAGTAAAATCACTGAACAGAACCAGCTCTTCTCACCCAAACCAGGACAGATGGGTGAGTAAGGACAAATGAGACCAAAATGAAGAAGAAAACAAAGTGGCAACTTACCTGGCCCAAAGCAAGACTGTTTTTTATGTCACACTGGAATACAGCATTTACATGGTTCAGAATCTATTTTGTGTCACTACATTTGGTGTCTCACTTCTGTAGTTACAACTGAGAAAATATGCAGTTGAACTGCAGAACATACTAGGTTCCCAGCAAGGTTTGGCACTGCACATAAGACAGCACGCTGGCACTGAGCCGACAGCAGACTATGTTTAACAACTAATCATATACATTACCATAGCCTTGACACTAAAAACACATAGCTAGTGCCAGTCATTCTGTTACCATTTAAATTCATATATGTCTTGGGATGGTTTCCATCCATGCTGGCAGCCAAAATGTAATGAATAAAGAGGCTCCACTTTGTAGATAAATAAAAGCAAATGTGGGATGTACCTAAATGGATTTGACAGATTGTTGGAATAATTTAAAAATACAGGAGTACAACACAGAAAAGTTGGCATTATCCAGAATGAGGACAAAAAATCATGAATTGTATGCTATTTGCTAGACCAGAAAAACAGAAGAAAGTAACAAGTTATTCAAGGTCTTCAATTTACACAGCAGTAAAATAACAGTCTTCATGCTTAGCATTCACTTAGTGCCTTTTCATTTGTAAAGGCCTACATACTCTACACACACACAAAACAAAACAAAACAAAACAAAATTAAAAAAAAATTTGAGCATGAATTACAGGACAATGAATCAGCCTGTTCCTTCTCACATGGAAAAACAGCACAGAACTGGGAGGAGAGATGTCAAAAGACATTGTGGGCCATATCCCAAACTGCGAAAGAGCAATGCAATGCAATTCACATCACTGGGGTTCTCCCTGAGGACTCCTGACATTGCATCCTGTTAAGCAGCACTAAGCATCCTTCCTAATATCCACTAGCAGTCATCCACTTTGTATGGGCAGAGTTGTGTCCTGCAAGGACAGGGTGGGTAATAGGATAATAACACAATAATAAAAATCCATAAAGTCCAAGTCTGGAAAGGAGAAACTATCTCATGAATAGGTTAAAACTGGAAGGCCTTTTTTAACATCTGTAATTTTATTACTTTGTTTGCTAGCAAGTGTACTGTATTAAAGGACTACTAGTTTGGACAAGATACTTTATTTACACAGTTCAGTAAGAAAACCCAAAAGATACTAGAAGAAATAGCAGATATTCTACATAGATATGAACTTTTGTTCAAAAAACAAAACAGTTCTCCCCAAATTATCAATCAATACTTAGAATATCCTCCTAGTTTTCCTTGTACCATTTCCTTCTGTAAAAACTTCTTATCTTTTATCACTATTAAACTAGAAACAGTGACCATCTTTCTCTATTGTGTTTATATAGTGCACTGTAAAAGTATAGAAGTGCAGTTTGATGCTATTATTTGAAAAACAAAGAATTAAAATCTCTATCAGTGAAATCCACCATTTTAGAAGTCTGTCCTGAATTTGATTTATTGCATTCTGCATATTGAGGCTGTCTCCTTTGATGACTAAGAAAACCAGAATTTAAGTAGTAAAGTAAAATCATGTAGAAAAAAGGTTATGGTAAAAAAATATATATAAGGAGTAAAAAATTAATAGAAGCCATTAAAAAAAAAAAAAAATTAGAAACTTTATAGCAAATACTGTTTTCAAGAACTGTGTCACCTGCGGTGTGCTGGGCTAAAGCACAACGGAATGAATATAGCCTGTGTTCCTTCACATTAACTGTATTTATTCTATGTTCAGGTAAGGTTTTTTTTTTTAAAGTACCATACAGTGTGACATTTCAAGAACATAAAATCTTGAGAAAATTTGTCAAGAAAGGAACAAAACATCCTGCCTACTTACAATATGCCTCAACAACTTTACAGATAGAAATGATACTATTATATTCATACTACAGTATGATATTACAAAATTATATGCTTAGATTAAAAATGTGAATATTAGCCTGCAGAAATTATAAATAAGAAAGGTAAACATCTATATAAAAAAATGCATGACGTTATATCAAATCCACACAGTTGGAAAATTATATGGCAGAACTGACCCCAAGAAGACAACTTTATCATTCCTATAGGTAAGTAGAAAAATGTAAACATTACTCTTATGTATAGGAACTGTGGAAATAGTAAATACTGTGGAGACATTAGACATGTACATATTAAATACTTTTAACAGATATTAGTGACCTGAATAGATGACTGTGGTACTGAGCTGGTATTAACAACACTAAATAACATATAAATAGAGGAGGCTGTAGTTAGTATTTCCAGTATTATATTTTAAAGAGGTTATTCATAGAACCTCTGTTTTAGAGACATCCAAAGTGTTCAAGACCTTGTGCAGGTATGTGGTTGGCAGTGGGCTTCCCCAACTCTTCTTGAAAATTAGGTTCCTTTACCACTGTTGCCTGTAGTACACCTGAAGCACACTCCAAAGCACAAGTGTTTCTGAAGGTGTCGATTAGCTTGAAATAGTAGCAGCTTGCAAATACTCAGGGAATGTGTCACTGAGGATAATAGTTCACTACTCCACCTGAGCAGGAAGTGACCTTTTAGGAGTTCACTATGGTAATTATTCATTAATATAGACTAAAACATAAATTACCATGGGATCATTCACTGTAAACCACAAGCATGCAAGCAAAGGCAATCAGAAATTATTTTACTTCTGTCTACTAAGCTTGAATTACAAGAGTTTATGTTAATGTGGTGCTGTATCTGTATTCTTATTGTAAAAAATAATGCCACCTCTCAGCTAAAGTGCTTAAAATGTGTTGGGAGTTTCTTCCTGTATATTCATGTACTGTATATTCATAGCAGCAAAAAAGCATACAAAATGGGTAATAGAGAGGTTTAGTTTGTATCACTTATGGTTCAGTGAGGAATTTATTAACTGATAAAAAACATAACAGTGTGGTTCTATACTTTCTGGTCAGCCTACACATGTGTATGCATCCATATACATTTGAAGAGAAATGTAGGAAACTTGGACTACAAGCACTGAAGCAATGAATTAATCAAATTAACATATCTTCAAGATGGTATCATGAACACTTCATTTTCATGCTGACTCCAAACACTGAGCTAGCAGGTGTACTGCTCACTTTGTCTCATAGGGGATGGACTGCTATTATTTGCCAGGATCACCAAACTGAATACATGACACCCGAATAAGAGAAAGTATGTTGTGTGAAGGACCTCAGCTCCTCCCTATGCTCTTTATAAGCATATCTGTGATGATTATTATATTAATTATTCCTCCTTCAATAGGCTCTGAGAATGAAATTGTACTTCAAAAAAATTAAGATATATGGAAAGCTATTTACTTCAGAAATAGGGAGGAAAATGTTCATGCTTGCTCCCTTTCAATTCCTTCACCATCCACCCAAATCCAGTAAATCTGTGTTTAATGCCAAAAGCACCTCTAATAGTATGTCGGGATTGCTAGCTTCGCTAATTCAGATGGCCTGAGTTCACCAGTGATGGTGGCAAAAAACATGATTTCTCAAGTTCACCAGTGATGGTGGCAAAAAACATGATTTCTCAAGTGTAAAGACTAAGTTTTGAAACAACAAACTGCAGCACCCAAACTGCACCTGAAAACAAACAAGAAGCCAACCTTAAAGAGATCATTTTAGTGGCATAAATGTGTATTTCTCAGAATACCTTTGGATAAGTAAGTTTTATGATGACAAAAATAGGAGGGCAGTTAAAAGGCTTGACTTGGTTTGTTCTGAATCTCAATTTATTAGAGATTATTTATTATCTACTTAGATATGTCCTTAGTATCAGACCAGGATATAAATAAAGCCAACCTATGTTATTTTTAGACAGATTCCTCATAAAATTAGTAGAATACTATATGTCCTATTGCTTTTAAATGAGCTCCCACTGATTTTAAATTTCATTAGGCTCATAAATTCCTCCAGTTGGCAGAGAAATTACATTTTCTGATACTTGGAATACATATTCTGAATTACAAAGCTGCATAATGAGGTTTTCCTTCCCCTGACCTATCCCTTCCCTTTTTCTCCTCAGAATGTCTTCCTGTTGGCTAATCTCCCCTGTATTTTCTATTTTTCCCCAACACTCAGATGGATATTTGCACACACAGAGAGATAATATCTCAGAGCACTCTTTTTTTTTTTTTTTTTTTTTTTCCAAAGCTCAAGATGCTTTATGAAGTCTTCCCTGCAGTCACTATGAGCTAAAGCAGCAGAGGAAAAGGCAGTTTCATATCATGTCTCCTGTCTTTGATTAATCTGCAAGCCACCCATTTTAATGACTCCTCATAAATAATTTAATTTCTAATTATGCTATAAGCCCCCTAACCTGGGGAGAATAAAAATAGAGAGAAAGGGAGGAGAAAAATGCATATGTTGGATCAAAAAATGCCTGCAGCAACTGAGCTACTCTTACTAAGCTATTCTGCCCCTGTAAGATGTATCTTCTTCCTAAACTTTGAAGTATTTCTCTAATAAACATGACAGGATTACATACAAAGTTGGAGTTGAAGACAGTAATTCTGGGATCTGCTTCTTTTCCACCCTCTTTCCCTGTTCCAGAAGGTACACAGCTGAGCAAGATGAGTTCCTACTCCAGATGAATTGACCATATTGACCCCACCTCTGCTAGTGAGACCAGCTCCATGTCCTTGCACACTAGCCTGACCACAATGGAAGACATAAAACAGCCACAAAAGAAACTCTACTTTTGAGTCTTGCTCTTCATTTCTCATCTTTGAACTTCTTGATAAGGGCTAGGAAGTCTATTACTGGCTTGCAACTCATTGCCTGAAGAGGCAAGATGGGAACTGCCCCTTTGCCCTCCTCCAGGGAACATTCATGATCCCCTACCCATAGCTGTGCAGCAATATTATCACATGAATGACACCTGGCTTCTACCAGAATAAAAGTTATGCAGCTCCCTTTGTACCCAGGTCTCACTTTTCCACTGCAGAAAATACTGCTGTCAAATCAACCCCCAACTACAGACATAGTTTTTTTCCCCTTTTTGCTTTAATCAAAATGGATCTGACATATGAAAAGCTGGTCAAGGTACAACTGACAGCACACAGACAGCTGAATGATCTCCTCCTACCTACAACTATTTTTTAATTGCAAGGAGGCCTCTCAATACACAGCAAAGCATCTGCTCATTAGCACTACAGCACTATTTCTCCTGCTGACACTTCCTACCCCTCTTCCTCTCCAATCTTTAACAACTATTCCTAAAGCACTTGCAAACTGCAAACTCTCTGTGACCTGTGGGGTTGGATTTATATTGTGCATATTAATGCATTTCTTTCTAAAAGTTCCTTAAAAAAATAATGAGCAATCCAAACTCACTGTGGCTTTTGTCCAATATCCCTGAAATTTATGTTGAATGGCATCTATTTGGCTTTTGTTTATTTCTTCTTGAAACAGTATTATATATTGATACCATATTCAGAGCTTGTGGACTTCCACGTTTCTAATTTTAGAATTCAGGCTACAGGATTCAGCCCACACTATTACATAGGCCAAAGCTCATTCTGTCAAAACTGCTGCAATGATATTTTATGGAAGATAATGATAAATTGATACATTTGTACTAATTAGTCAGTAATCAGAAAGTATGGTAATTGCCTGCAATACAAAATGCAGCACATTTGAGTAAAGAAACACAGTTCGCCTGAGACCACATATTTTGACTTTTTTTTTTTTTGTTTACATCCAAACACTACAGTGGTTAATAAAAGCCAGAGAAATATATGGGTTGGTCATCTTTAGTCTTGCTGAATCTTGGAATATATATGGCCCATCACCATAGTAATTGAAGCTGTAGCTAAGCTGTTGACAAAGAACATTTCCAAATGCTTTGATATTGGCATATATCCCAACCTGCCCTGGGGCCAGACCTCCACCCATGTTTCAACAGCTGCAGACTCAGAGGTGTTTGTGGGAAGGCAGTGAGAGACACAGGCTAAAAGGCAGTCATGTCATACACCCATGTCCAGGCTAGATGTGGCCAGTGTAACTGAATGCACTGATCCTCACCAGATCCTTTCAAAGTAACACAGAAGAGTATTCCCTCTTTAGAGGAAACTAATACAGAATTAAAATCTTTTTTATCTAGTTGACATGGCTTGTACCAAGACCATTCTGAAAACTAGAAAGTCAACTTGAGATCAGTTCACCTTCAACTCACATCTCACTGGGATTTACATTACCAATGCATCCCATGAGATTAGTGAGAAGGTAGCCAGATGAGGCTGTGTATTGGAGTCATATGTGCACCATACAGGTTGTCTTACCTATGAGCACTTGAGAAAACAAGGAACATGACAGTGAGGATATGTTCTACAACTTCATTTGTCTACACTTCTAAAATAATTAATCAGACAGAAGATATCACAGATGAGACTTCTAACTACACCTGCATAAATATTAGGTGTGTTGTCTGAACTAGTTATCCATGTCCCCTCTACAGAAAGAGAAGGTGCTTCCTGACATTCCCTGGAAGTACCTACCTCTCTTCAACTTCTGAAGAGGGAGATATGACTAATTTAGAGAAACATCTATTTAGACAACTTTCAGGCAGATGAAACTCATCCTGCAAGTAATAGATTAAAACCACATAAGAATCTGCAGCAAAGAAAAATCTTCAGCCAGTGTTCCCCATGACTGAGGCTAGAGCTCTAAATACTGGGCCGTTGTTCCCTGTGCACACACAGGTCCCCATTCAACAAAAGCTCATGTATAATTATGTGTGCTTTTTTGTTTTTTTTTACATTATTCTATTTCCACATAGAATTAATTAGCACTATTTAGAAGCATAAAATTAGCATAAAGAACACTTGGTCCTCTCTAAGTCCAGGGCCTACATGGAAGTCAACAGAATAATTAAAAAAAAAAAAAAAACTGTAATTCCTTAGACTAGGTTAAAGCATATCATGGGTATAAATACCTTGTGTATCAGATGGTTTTTCCTGGGCTAGGCTCTTCACAGAGACACATATTAAATACACAAAAGCATTCAGTGGCTTCATGAAGAATCACTAAATGAGTGCATTTTGTACAACTTCAATTAGTGTTTTGGATGTTGTGCACTGGTGATGCCCCAAATCAATAATACATTTGATTCAGAGTTTGTACCAATCTCATTCTGTCTTAAGACTTGGCAAGAACCTTCCCCTTACAAAAAACACACCTTCTTAATTGTGAATTTCAGACAGAACTGAATGACACTGGAGGCAGTTCGTTTTTCTAACATTGTTCTTTCACTGTATGGTATCTTCTAAGCAAGATTAATTTTATCAGAGACATATGGATCTATGTTGAATAGTGAGGGAACTGTTATGTCCTGTATAAACTTCAAATCTTCAATCCCTCAATTTCTCTTTTTTAAAAAACAAACCAAACCCAAACAAACAAATAATAATAGTAAAAAAAAAAAAATCCAAAACAAACAAAAAAAACACATACAAACCAATATTGAAGGAGAATAGATTACTTATTTTAATGTACATGTGTAGATTTTATCTGACAGTGTAATACTTTTTTCAATAATTGTCCATCAGATAAACTGTCTGGTTTTCTGTGAGTTGGTTCAGTGTGTCAGTTCTGGAAGTTCATTACAAACATCAAATCTTTATTACTCTCCGAGTAAATCTAAACTTTGCACTCTGGAATCTCAAAGACTAAACCAGAATATAAATGCCAGGTGGCTGGAAGATTATGCTTCCTGAACAAGTTCCTCTCATCTCATTACTTAAAAGATAAGAATGCTAAAGACTGCCATATAAATTAAAGTTATATGAAGAGAATACGAGGAACTCTGTGCCTGTCTTCCTTTGTGTATGTGAACTTCCATAGCAACCTTCAGATCTAGCATTTTAATTTGATTTTCCACATCAGTCTAGGTTACTTATGGTTGAAATCTCACCATCTGTGAGATTTTTACCTTTTCATAGGCAAAATGGATTTCGATAGTGTGCAGGTATGTGTCTAAATCAAATCCTCTCTCTCCTCAAAAGATCACATTTGCTTTTGGAACTAAGGTGAAACCAAAGTCATAAAGACAGATTAAGGGGTTGTTGACATAGAAAAGAAACTTGACTCCGGGTAACATTTAAAGTGAGTAAGTTACATTATACTTGTCTTCCATGCAGAGAGAATTAAAGTAGGCATGGTTAATATGGCTTTTATTTAGTGTTTTTAGTCTTTATATTTTGAGGGGAGGGTCTTTTAAGGCAACAAAATGTAAGCCTAGCAAAGAGTATATTCCTCCTATTAGTGAGAACACATAGCCTCCTGTTGATAGCTTCCTCAACCTCCCAGTAGTGAGTGTGTACCCACTACAGAGTCACACTGTGAGCCACGGCAGGGACAGGAATCACCTGCCATAAAACTGCTTGGCTACTGTCAAAGCCCCCGCATGGAGGCTTCCTGTTTTCAAAAGAGCTAAAGTGTAAATATATAACTAAGATCTTATCTTGTGGTCAGTTCCATTTCTGCAAATGTTTAAAAATATATAAATATTTACCTAGAATGTTTGCCTCAAAAAAATAATTGAGCATTTTGCTAATAAACATATGAAAAAGTGGAAGATAGAAAAAATATGTCAAAACAAGGTAGAACTAAGCAGGTGAAATAAAAACTGTTTTAACAACTTTTTAATGTAAAATAAATAAAATATCAATTAAAACGATTTAAAAAACTCTGTAAGTGGTTTTTTTGAGTTTCTTGGGCCTTCTGAAAAGATAGTGGCCACAGAAGCAGTCAATAACACAGCCACAAAACAAACAAAAAGAGCAGAAATTTAATTTCCTATTCAATAATGACTATTATATCTCAAGTGGCAAGATAATTATGAGGGCAATACACAATAAAATCTGCAATAATTAATTAGATTAATGCATAAGAAGGGAGTTCTATAACAGAAGCAGAACTGTTTCTGAGCTATAAGCCTCAGAGAGAGGAGGTTCATACCCACAGCTGATGGACTCAGGCTTCAGAGGGATTTGACCTATGCAAAGACTGTTCACAAGTTCCTTTCTGTCAGTTCTGGAAAATTCCAGAGCAGATTGGCAGAGTAGTCTGGTTTTACACAGGGATATCTGAGAAATCCTAGGTAAGTCAATTCTGCTTTTACATGAACACATAAACTGAAGAAAAATGCACAAAATTAGCTTTGCTTACTGAGAAGCCATTATAGTTTATCAGGAAGGACAGAATTCCTATAACTTTACATGTGCTTAAGTCAAAAGAAAAACAAAAGAAAAATTTATAAGGATAAAACCATCTTCTAAGATAGCAAATGAATTTATGACGCCATCTGAAATTCACAACCACATGCCCCATCTGGGGACTCCTGTGCCATCAGACTCAGAGCCCTTCCAGGAAGTTTACCAAGCATCAGCACTCAGAACAGAAATAAGTTTCTTTTTCATCTGTTATCTAATTTGTGTCCAAACAGCTCAGACTACAAACAGGAAGGCTTCAGTAAAATGAGCGTACAGCTGCCTGCCTTTGCCAGCTAGTACAGGCTTCACATTTTCTGACATTTCAGATCCCATACAGTGACCAGAAGCTTCATAAAACTTGGCTCCTGCTTTCTGCTCTCACCCATTTTCACAGGTCAGCACAGCCACTTTCCTCACAAGAATAACCTAGTAACAATATTTCCCCCAGCAAATGGATTCTTTTTCCACTGTCTCCTGCAATAGGTGTGTCTCAACCACTTACTGCAACACTATACAGAACACAGTCCTGACATACAAAGCATTGCCCTTGCCATATTACTCACTGGAAGAGAATGTACTTGAGTGATCAGGCATGAACAGATCTCCGAGTTCATCTGCAGGATCAAGGGTCTTGGTGTACTTGAGAAAAATAATGTAATTTTTAGAGATTTCTGTAAGAGTGAGGATCCTTTTTCTCTTCTCAATCAATTCCTTCAGTAAACAAACACTTCATAAGACCTCATTTTCATAAACTCACATAATCCCCATTAAGAATGGGTATGATAACTATACATATTCCTAAGAAAATACAGGAATCATACAGCAAAGAGGCAAGTTTGAAAATTATTTCACTAGATCTATTTTCTGTAAAATATCTATATTATATTTTAATAAAATAAATAATTAATTCAGTGTCTTCCTTTCTCATTCACTTTAATGCAACTGAGACTCTACCCTGAATCTCATGTTTATCCTTTCTGCATAATTCTCCAGCATAGCCCGTAGCTGGGACATATTTCACAGGATACCCTTGGCCCCTGGTTGTGAACTTCACTTGAGAAATGTTAAGGGACAACCTAAAGCTTCTGTTATGAGCTGGGCTGGGCCCATGCCATTGTAAAGGTCCAATCTAGACTCAAAGCCTGTGAGTTTTGTCCTTTAAGGGTGAAATCAAATATAAAATTTGTTCTTATTTACTGTTTGGAAGAGATGACAAATTAAATTCTGTACTTAAAGGGACTATTGGGCTGAGTTTACAAATTACTTTGTGTGATACTATATTGTTCATGATGAAAGCTGTATTTGCTCCTGCTGCAGTCTGGCTACCTCTCATATACCGCAGACAGAAAGGCTTTTGAGTTAGGTGCAAAATAAAAGCTTCTCTGTTAACTTAATACTTAATTATCTCGTTCATTAATAATTTTTTGTAAAGCTGAAGTAAAAGCAATGTTATTTTGTTATTAAGTTTCAAGGTACACATTCACAGCAACACCTCGGGAATCCTCACGAGGCATTCTCTTACCTTTTCAATTCAAAACTGGGTTTGCATTCTTACATACAACAAAATGCTTTATCAATAATTCAAAAAACAATGTCTGCTGGGTATTAATTTACAACTGAAAGAGTAAATAAGCATTGAAGCTTAGCAAAATTGATTGACACTGCATTAGCAAGAGGATCCCATTCTACTGTATTACTGCAGCTTTAAGTGTGAGATATCATTATCATCTGTGATGAGGTCCTAGATATGCAGTGGTTCCAAAATATACTACTCATCTTCTCTGTGGAAAACTGTCAGATCACAATTATGTGTGATCATAGACCAGTACTGAAACAAAAATAACTCTGTTCCCATCCAACCCTTCATGAGAGCAACAGAAAAATCACAAATTTGTCCTAATCTGCTCCCCAGCATCATCAGCCTTGCATAGCAGCTAAATCCCTTAATGCCTGAAGAACATGGCATACTGAATGACTCAACTTCATTAAAGGAGTTAAAAAGCATTACACAATCCACAACACAGATATGTCTGAAAGAGTCAAGGGACTAAAAGTCTTGTTAATTACAAGAAAAAAAGGGGGACTGTGAGCAAGAAAAATGCATTCGTTATGAAAGCATGCAAGAAAGTTTTGGAATTTAAACAGTAAGTACTGAAATCAAAAGTGGAGAATCATCTGGATGCAGTGGTAAAGAAAGAAATACTAGTCCAGCCTCCTTTTGCAGGGACAGGGAAAGAAGGCAGGGTCTCTGTTTGCCAGGGTTGTTCTTTGGCTTAGCGATACAGCCAAGAAATCTAAGTGCATAACAGTGAATGAAGGAGGCCAAAAAATGCATATTTTTCTTCTCAATAAATTCCCACTTATCAATTGAAATGCAACCTAAGGCATATCCCTTTGAGGTATTCATTTGCTTAAATATTCTGTCAGAAAACAACTGTTATCAAAGAACATTTTTGTGGTGCTTTGTGTTAATAACATGTTGATCACCTGTGGAAGCTAAGCAGATGCTACCTTGAAAAATGTTTCTAGTATCAATAAAAAATAATAACACTTGTGGTGACAAGCTCCTTGAGGAGAGAGGGGGGGAAAAAAAAAAAAAAGTAAATTCCTTGCTCATCTTATTAGCAGTTGAAAGACAAGATTTAGGACTATGCTTCTTGCCTCTTCCAACTTCAGTTCAAAACGTTTTTGGACTTTATTTCCCTTCTCCATGGAGATTCTGAACTTTTTACTTCTTAAAAATAAAACTAAAAAAATATTTAAAAAAACCCAGACAGAATAAAAGAAGCAGAGTTTTATTGTATTGCTGGCCAGTAAAGAGAGGGACTGACAGGATGAGAGGAAGTAAACAATATCTTGCCATCTAATTGGGGGCTACTAAGAAGCAGAGCACTTGAGGGGTCAACTGTGAGGCCATCGTTGTTCAATATCTTCACTGACAACCTAGATGATAATACAGAGTACATCCTCAGCAAATTTAAAGGTGATACTAAATTAGGCAGAGTGGTTGACATGCTGAATGCCAGAGATTCAAGCCAAAGAAACCTTGATAAACTTGAGAATTTAATCAAAAGAGACATTGTTTTGATCAACAAGGAGAAGGTCAAAGGTCTGTACCTGGGATAGGATAATCACATGCAGCAGCAGCATATGGGAATTTACCAGCTACTAGCACCCTGCAGAAAGGCACTTGGGGCAGAAAACACATCAAAAATGAGACAACACTTGCTTGTCATTGCAGACAAGGTTGACTACCTATTGGTTGCACCAGGAGCAATGTGACCAGTAGGTCAAATTAAGTTTTTATTCTCTTCTGCATCTGAAATAATGTCCACCTGCATTCTTCTCAGTTCAATAGGGATGTTGAGAAATTAGAGAGGGTTCAAAAGAGGGCTACCAGGATGGTCACAGGCCCAGAGCATATGACCTAGAAGGAGATAGTGAGGTTTTTTTAGTCCAGCAAAAGAAAGGCTAATGAGTGATCTACTAGAAGCCTACAACTGTTTGCCGTATTGGCAGACAATACAAGAAGGGCCAGTGACCACAAAATGCATCTTGAGAAGTTCAAGATATGCAATAGGATGAAAAAGCTCACTAAAAGAGTAGTGCAGCTCTCCATCAGGTCACTCAAATGATGCTATTGAATCTCCATCCTTGGAGGTTTTCTAGGCTTGGCTTAGGTAATGCTGTGGCTGTGTTGGCTGTAGCACTGGCCACAGTCTCACCTGGAACAGAAACCTGGATTAGATGTTCCTCAGTGGTCCCTTCCTAATAACATTTCTGTGATTTGTTAGTTTCTGTGACATAGATATTCTTGGCATATGGCAGAAATAGTTAATCTATAAATTATTAAGCCCCAGGAAGAAGAGCCAATAAGGTCTGTATTTCAAAGTAGCATTTAGAGAAACATGCAGCATTATCACTCTTGAACTGCTGCCTGGAAGTGGCACAAAGAAGAAAGTAGGACTGAAGAAGCAAGGCTACCAAGGGAGAAAAGATTCTGACTGTGTAGTTAGAAAGGGTGGAAATGTTCAGAACAAGAAATAGGGGAACAGAAGCCTAAGAAAAAAAAAAGGTAATTGATAGGTTAAAAAGAAAGGTAAAAAGGTAAAAGCCTGAGAAGATTTGGAACTGCTGGTGGAGGCAGATGGAGGGAAACCTCCAGAGGTTTTTCCTGATCATGAGGACTCAGGCTAGTATAAGCAGCATAAAAAAGAAAGGCAGGCCTTTCTATGCTGGGAAACAGGAATATAATGAGGAAGCATGTTAAGTGGGAGAAGAAAAAAAAAAAAAAATTATTTGGTGGTAATAAGGCAAAATACTTTCTAGCTAAAAGAACACATTTCCCTGTAGAGCCCTGAGAAGAGTTAAGGATTCCCAAGTTTCCCTTATCTGCTGTGGGCAAGGATTCGTGCGAAGCAAAATAGCTAACTTGGAGAGTGCCAACCTGTGAGTGATTTCCAGAGTACTGACTGGTTTAAGAGATTGCCTGGTATAAAGAAAAACTTTCTCTGGCAAGATGCAGATGGAAGCTGATGCTTAAACACAGGATTTGTTTGTTCATCTTACATGTTACTGTGGTCATGATCAATAGCTTTCAAAAAAAATCAAAACAAAAATCAAAACAAGCAAACAAAAAAACCAGGAGAAACCAACACATAACTAATTTGTCAAAAACAGATATTAAAAAACAGGTTTTACATTTTGTCAGTAATGTAAATCAACAGACATTGATGCAGAATTAATTAAGAGCTAATGCTGACTGCTAAATTACTTCTTCCTAAACTCCTAATTGATCAGTCAGAATTTCTAAGTTAATCAAAGAGAAATAATTTATTTTGGCTATTAAAATCATGCCTGTAGGAAAGGCTACAGGTTCTAATCTTTCCTACTGAATGCTTTGCATGTGAGACAGCCCAATTTAACTCAGCAATAAAGATTTTAGGGAGAATATTCTATTTAAATCTCTGTATGGGACTAATTTTTTTTTAAGTTCTAAATGAAGTTTGACTTAATATGACAAAAGTATCTTTTTAGTGTGATCTTACTAAACGCAGATTTTACTGTGTATGCTTCAAGACAGAGTAAGATTTGCAGAAACTCTGCTTTCCTTTTTGTACAAAGCCTGAAGTCACATAGCAAGTCGACAAACTTAAGCTTCTCAAATTGTTTTTGACAGTCAAGATTTAAGTATTGTTGATAAATTTACCACAAAATGTCCTCAAAAGTGCCTTTGCTATTCTCAGTGGCACAGTGCCACAGGCTAACACATTGTAGAGGTCTTTGACAATATGTTGCTAGAGACCTGTTTTCCTTTCATTATTTTCATTCTCCTGCTGTGTTGAAGTAAAACCTACAAATTTGACTTTTATTTTTATTTTGGCTGGATTTGTCCAGCCTCACAGGAGTTCCAGTAACAGGGCATTATATCTGCAATTTTGTCTTTGTCATCTTTTCTATCTCCTATGTCCTTGAGATGATGTTAACAGTATAAAATCTGCATAAAGCTCCAGAAGAAGCGAGAGACATAAATGCCTGAATTAACGTCAGGTGACCTCACATAAGTCCACTGATTTTCAATTTATTTTAATTCTTTACTTCTGAAAGGTGTTTCAGGGCATCCTCCTATTACTTGGAGTGATGATTCGGTGACTATTCCTCTTGTTGGACAAGAAGCCTTGGCTAGTACCAGATTTCCAATTTGAGATTTCTTCACTAACTCCAAATTAAGAAATGTTAAACTTTTTGCTATTTTAAGAACTCATTCAATCTAAATATTTCAGCCTCAAGCAACAATAACTGCATACAATCACATCTTTACTGAAACTGGAAAACCTGAGGCACACATCTTGCAAACAGCTGCTCTTGTGAGTTGCAGCACACATCCAAATCAGACTCAGGACGACATATTCCCTGTAGTTTGTCTCCAGTCTGAACAAAAATCTACAGAAACAGATCCTAATGCTGGAGGATCAGATACAAATTAAAAATATTCTAAGGTAATTAGATCAAGGCTCAACTTGAGCGGATATTACATATGGATCTAAAATAGCATTTACTTTTTTGTGAATACAGATGTTTCATTGCCAATTCAAACCAATTAGTATTGCCCGGTTCTAAATGCTGCCCTTTCTCTTCCCTCCTCTCCTTTCATCATACACACTTTTATTATGTCAGGTCAATCTAACATCTTGTCAGTTGAAAAATCTTGGTGAACAATTTAAGAGAAGAGTAGGGTGAAGAATGTTTTTACTGCCCAGTCTTCTTCACCTGATATGCACTACTGTACAGTTGTTTATAATGAACAATTTTATCACACTTTTTTCAAAACAGTCACAATTGAGATAGGTAATATTACAAAACAAAAAGAGAAGCAAAGGTTTCTGTAGCACAAACACAGCTACAGAGACAAAGGCCTTTTCATCTGTTATTTTTATATTCTCCTTTCTTGTGCCTTTCTACCTCTGGTACAAAAGAACCAATAGCAGTGGCACGAGTAGCACATTATTATCCACTTCTGGTGTTGCTCCAATGCAGGTTGGCAAGACAGGCAACTTTTATTATCTTGCTTAGAGACTGTAAAGAGAACATCTGTCTTCCACACACAAACCCCATCAGGGCTCTCTGTCAGAAGAGAGAGTCTGGAAAAATTGACAACTTGTTGAACTAATCAGATTGTTTGTAATTTTGCTGCCATCTTATGTATTCTTACAAAGGGAACTTCTTGTCTGTCTCTCCAGAAGTGAGAAGTCTTTAGCCAGCATTCATACCAGAAATGTGCAACCAACTCATCTTGGCAGTGAATCTTTTTATTCCATGTCTTATATTTTTTTATTACCTTTCCTTGTCCCTTCTGCATTTTAACAGATTCTTAAAAAAAAAAAAAAAAGCTAATCATTGGCTCTCCAGCTCTCTATTTGTGTACTTGCAACTTCTGTACTGATTAATTCCTCTTTCATATTATATTCCTGTACGCTTTCTCAAAGCAAACAGAGCTGGTAAATGATTGATATATATTAATTTGTAGACAAATACTCAATCCTAAAGAGAATTTTGAAGAATAAAATCTATGAGCTTGCAGCTTGACATTTTCTTTAACTTCTTGCATTTGCGGCAACAACCAGTTTTCAACACTGCTCTGTGTCCTTCACTCACTATTTACAGTAAATGCTGAAAACTTAAAATGAAATTTCTTCTTTAAAATGGTATATATGCAGCTTTTTTGATCTGAGGATCCAATTGCTAATGAGATAACAACAGACACGGTAACTTTGAAAGTAGTAAGTCCTTTATACATGAACTCTACTATTCCCTGCAATTTATGGATCAAGTCAGGAAAGATTAATAAATTTCATTTGAACTTACCCTGATATTAATCAGCTGAAGATTTGGCTTATTAACTGTATCCCTATAGAGTGTGATCATGTGAGCAATAACAAATCAGGCTTTAACAAAAGCATATACTCAGACATAAGCACTACACACAGTTGTAGCCACCAAGCAGACGTCTCAATGTCAGTGCCAATTAAGTGGCAATGTAAACCTTACTGAACATTAATTAAACATGAGAATTTACAAAGGATCTCCAGCAAGAAACTTGTATCTCTCAGAGTGGCTTTCTGAAAAAGCAGTGGAGAATGTAATACTTTTGGATACTTCTCAGAGCATCTCTGAGTCAACAAATCCCCTTTTCATTAGAATATTTGGAATGCAAAGATCTCCCTCAAAAGGAGGAGCTGGCACAGGCTGCCTGTTCTTCAACATTTCCTTCTCAAGTCTGTTACTGTTCTGGAAAGGCTAGCACAGCTGGTCACATAACGTAAAACTGTATTTCCACCATCAGGTTCCTATCCAGATCCATCATTCCTGCACAGAGCTGTATTATTATCCCAGGAAGGGGCCCTTCTGCAGAGAACTCAAGGCCTGTGTGTGCTTTTTGTGCTCTCTCCAGTGAGACAAGTACCATCTAGCAGGGTTTAACTCTGCCATTTTCATTGAGAACCTGTAATTATCTTCTAAAGGCGACACTTCAGTCTGTTTAACTGATGAAAGGCCAAAGACTCTCACTGGCACAAAGTGACATATTAGAGACAGCTAGGGGAATATCTCATCACTGTTGATTCACATAAAGACACAGCATTTAATGACGTTTGCACAGTACAGCAGTTTAATGCCCTTCTGCGACTCAGGCACTGTACGACTATTTCATTTATTTAATCAGTTCTACTCTATTCACTCTTTTAATATACAGCTAAACGTCCAAGGCAAGTCTGATTATTTTCTCATAATGCAGTAGGAACCTTTACTGCTCAGGAGCCATTGGACTGCTTTTATGATCAGCAGTGGGAACTGCAGAAGAGAGGTGAAGTCTATAGGGTATGATTAATATTTATCAGGATCATCTTTATTAATAGACATTTAAAATATTAATTCCAGGAGGATACAACAGTACATTTTCTGTCTTATGTTGGGGAATGCATTGCATCAGGTTTATAGGTCCTTGTCTTTAAAAATAATTTACAGGCTACTGAAATACAGCTACTTCCAAAGGCAGAAAATGTTTTGAACTCTACAGCCATACCATGATATACTGTGATGCCAATATTTATGAAGAGAAGGTAGAAGATACATTTTTTCATTGACAACTTCAGGAATTATTTGAATATTAATCACAGACTAATTTCCTAAAGTAGAACTTGTGTTAGCTGACTACAGTGAGTTACTGAAGTGCCCTGGTCTTCTAAAATATGCCCTGGGATCTCTAATGATGGTAAGAAAAGGCTTCATTTTTATAGCTTATTTGGAAACAAATAAATAAAAGTTGCTCCATCAGTCTCCTTCTTTACTTTTTTGTTCAACTATAATCATGTTATACCTTTGTTATGTCGATGTCATCTATCTGGGCCATTGACATGGTCCCCACGACACCCTTTTCTCTGAATTGGAAAGATACATATTCAATGGGTGTACTGTTCAGTGGATGAGGAATTGGTCGGATGGTTGTATCCAGAGACAGCTCAATGTCCAGATGGAGGTTGGTGACAAGTGCTGTCCCACATGGGTCTGTACTGGGCCCAGTGCTGCTTAATATCTTCATCAGTGACATAAACAATGGGATAAAGTGCACCCTTAGCAAATTTGCACATGACACCAAATTGAGTGGTGCGGCTGACATGCCTGAGGGATGGGATGCCATCCAGAGGGATCTGGATAATCCCAAGAAGTGAGCCCATGTAAACTTCATGAGGTTCAACAAGGCCAAGGGCAAGGTCCTGTGCCTGGGCTGGGATACACTGTGGGGGATGAAGGGATTGAGAGCAGCCCTGCAGAAGACTTGGGGGTACTGCTGGATGAAAAGCTGGACACATGCACTTGCAACCCAAGAAGTCAACTCCATGCTGGGCTACATCAAAAGAAGTATGGCCAGCAGGTTGAGGGAGGTGATTCTGCCTACCTGCAGTACTCTGCACAAGAAACACCTGGACCTGTTGGAACAGGTCCAGAGGGGGACCAGAAAAATGACCAGAGGAATGGAATACCTGTCTTGTGAGGAAAGGCAGAAGGAAGGAGTTGGAGTTTTCAGCCTGGAGAAGGGAAGGCTCCAGGAAGAACCTATTGCAGCTTTTCAGTACTTAAAGGAGGCTATAAGAAAGTAGGGACAAACTTTTTAGCAGTGCCTGTTATGACAGGACAAGTGGTAACAGTTTTAAACTAAAAGAGGGTAGACTAGCACTAGATGTAAGGAAGAAATTTTTTACAGTGAATGTGTTGAAATACTGCCACAGATTGACCAGAGAGGTGGTAGATGCCCCTGGAAACATTCAAGGTCAAGTTGGATGGAACTCTAAGCAACCTGATCTGGTTGAAGATGTTCCTGCTTATTGCAGTGTGGTTGAACTAGATGCCTTTTGAAGGTCCCTTTAAAGCCCAACTGTTCTACAATTCTGTGATAAAATAGGATTTGCCCTAAAACTTGAGCAGGCATGTAAAATTTTACACACTGAAATTTCTTTATATGACATTTAATCAGACTGTAAATGAGGACCAAAACAATGCAATGGGTTTCAAAGATACAGTATGAGCACTTCTTAAAGAAATCAGTCACAATTTTTATCAGTGTTATTTTCCTAAGAGTCCAAATCCAACACCTGTGGCATCAGATCTCATATTTCACCCTCGATAAAGTAGGCATAATAATAACCAGTACTGACTGCCATAAAAACCAGTACTCAACAGGCAATGAAGGTTTTTATAGTTCTAAACAAATCAAGCATGACTATCTAGGCCTCATAATCATCCACAACCCCATAAACCCTCATGAGAGGTTCTAGTACAGAATTATACTGACTTACTTGCTGGTTCATTTGTACTGTTACTATAACCTACCCTGTGTGTATAGAAAGTAAAGCAGCACAGACTAAAGTTAATTCATAGAATCATAGAATTGTTCAGGTTGGAAGAGTCTTTTAAGATCATCAAGTCCAACCATTAACCCAGCACTGCCAGGTCACCACTAAACTGTGTCCCTAAGTGCCACATCTACATGTCTTTTAAATCCCTCCAGGAATGGTGACTCTCATCACTTCCCTGGACAGCCTGTTCCAGTGCTTGACAACCCTTACTCTGAATAAATTTTTCCTATTATCTAACCTAAACCTCTCCTGGGCGAACTTGAGGCCATTTCCTCTTGTCCTATTGCTTTTTACATGGCAGAATAAACTTCCAACTCCTTTCAGGAAGTTGTAGAGAGCAACAAGGTTACTACTCTGAGACTCCTTTTCTCCAGGCAAAAATTCCTAAACTTTTGGGTTGTAGTAGTGCCCCATCAATACTTTACCACTCTTTCTAATTTACAGTCTGTTAGTAGAGGAGAAGAGAGACTAAATAAAGGAGAATCAAACAGGGAATGTGAGACCAGTGTATCAGGGATCTACACATGATGTAGTCCAGTCTTCCTATCTCATCTACAGGTAGGTATCCAAACTGGACCAAATGAATCATGTTCTAGAAAAGGCTATTTCTTTTCAATGCTTGCAAGATTTGTGCAATTTGATTGGAGATAAGGCTCACTGAAGTTTTCACTGACAATGTTTCGTGGCTTGTGTCTCCCTAATATGAACATATTTCTGTTTTTCTATATGTATTTTAAATTTTCGGTCAAAGTTTTAACTTGAGCTCTGAACTAAGCAAGACCTTTTGTTTACCTGAATTCAGAAACAAAAAATGAATGCAAGAAATGAGCCAGAGTAATTATGTTTCCCTACAATATGGTGTCCCTTGAGAGACCAATATGCCCACTGTTATGAAATATCAAATCACAGTAACATTTATCTGCAGGAACTGAAGCCTTATACCATCAGTCCTTGCTTCAGAAATCAATAAGAGACAATGATGTTTAATATTTTATTACTTTTTCTAGTACTGACTTTCTCAGCTTTGAATGAGTTACTAGCTTTCAGTAAATCACAAAATCCAGATAAACCAAGACAGGATTAAAAGCAATATTTTAGTCTCCGTTGCCACAGCTTTCATATAAGCTGTAGTAGACAGGAGTTTATCAAGGTCCTGCCTAGTAGAGGGCAAATCAGGTTTCCAATTCTTACCAGTTCTTACAACTTCAAAATATACTTCCTCTTCAAAATATGTTTACTGAAAGAAAGAGCTTGCTGGATGTCTTGATGTCTATTGTTAAAGGGGTCAGAAACTAATTAATGTGCTAAAGGCTCACTCACTGTTAATGGGATTTACTGTTCTATCAATTAAGTACTGCAATGACACTTATTTTATCTCTTTTCAAGACAGATTTAGGTTTTTGTCTGCATTTGGAATATATTCAGTTAGATTTAGTGTTTAGTCTTATCAAAGTATTGTGAACTAAATAAAAAAAAATCTGTAACATACAGGGTATAAAACTGAGTTTCTTCTTCAATTTCTGACAAACACCAATACATAGAAATGACTCTATGTCAACAGAAAACACATAATTTCTTGATCTTTCCATGCTCCACCATGAAGACTACATTAGTCAAATCAATCAGCATGTTGTGTGCCCTCTTGCCTTTCTGATATGCCAAGCATAATTTATTACAGTGGCAGTGTGTTGATACCAGATTTTCAACTGTTCACTGCTGTTCTTCAGTCTTCAGAAATATCTTGGTTGCTAATCTGCAGGTAAACCATCAACAAATCCTCTCTCCCAGATCACAACAGAAATTAGTTTGTAGTCTGTTCTTACCCATCCCACCCCAAAGAGAAATGGATACAACCCTGAGTCTGCTCTCTTTCAAAACTCAAGATTCCAAACCTAATCATAAAATCTTTCTATCTGTAATGAAAAGTTAATAAAGAATCACATACTTATCAGTTATAAAAGACAGTACATAAGGATCCAGAGAACTAGGAATGTGTACAAAATAATTAATTTCTACTGTGTTCTTTCTTTCATCTTTCTGGATTGATATTGATTATTTTAAGTCTCATCTTGGTCTCCTTGTGCACCAATTAACTGTTCCTTCTATTCCAATCCACCTCTGTTGCTTATCTCCTTGGGTAGTTTCTTGATTTCTATCCCTGTTTCTGGCTTCTCTTTTGTGTATTTTCTCTCCCTTTATGACAGTTTGCAGACCCCTGAGATAGATTTTAATTATATTTAAATCGACATTGATATATTAAAACAGTGGTATGTAAGGATCAGGTGTTCTGTCATGCCACAGGATTTTCTTTTTACTAAGATATGATGTTAACAAAATAAATCTCTTGTATGACTTTTACTTCTGTAAAAGACTAGAGGTTAAATTAGTCTGTAGAACAAAAGGACACAGCATGATATTTTCCTGTAATTTCTTTAATTAGCATCTTACTGTTTCAATTGTCTGAATGCACTTCATGCTTTTAATGATAATACTACTTCTTGACTCCCATGAACAGAAGGTAAACAAATTACCTGAAGGTCTCTGGTGTTGTTGTAAACGTCTGGGTTTTTTCCCAGAACTCAGACCTTTGCTTCAATTAAGCAACATTCGAGGTTTTCATTTTATATAATATTGTGAAAAGTAAACATAAGTTGCTGCAGTGATAACAACTTTGATTTTTTTTAATCAGTTAGCAGCTTGTGGTAATGATGGCTTTGAGAAACCACAGAAATCATTCAATGTCATTTTCACTGGAGTGAAAAGTATTGTTTCTCCTCCACAATACATCATTTTATAAACTCATACCAGACACAGAAAAAATAACTCGTGTCCACATTTAGGTTAATATGGCATTTCTCCTCTCTATTCCCTAAAATGAAGAGAAACATCCAAATGACAATATTAACTTTGTTTTTCCCCTCTATCCACTCTGTAAAGTTATTTTGATAAATCTGAAAATACAAATGGTGTCGGACAGAAATACAGTCCTCAGGCTGGAGAATATCCATTTATTATCAGAGCCACCAGAGACACCAAACCAAAATAAAATCAAAACAAAACAAAAGAAAAGAAAAAACAATCCAGAGCACGGGAGAAAAACAAAGAAAAAACAGAGAAAACACAGAAAAAAAAATGGCTAGAAATTCTTGCTTTGCTTTGGTTTTGAACATGGAGATCAATCCCACCTCCCCTCCCTCCAAACAAGAAAGATGACATGATGTCCTTTAGGCTAATCTGGGGGAGTCTGAGCAATCTACAGGTGTGACAGTGTGGCACAGCAGGTCACAGGGAAGCACAGGGAAACAGCAATCACAGCCTGGCTAACAGTGAGGACAAAAACCTAAAAATGTCAGCTAATTTACAACTCATTTTCTACTTATTAAGCCTGTCCCTTTTACAGTGTTTTCAGGTTTGTTTTTCTTTTTTTTTTCGTTTTCACTAAAATACTGCCTTCATCTGAGGACACTCACAGTTAGCATAGGTACATTTATTTTGGCTTCCACAATATGACCTTCAAGGGTGGCTGCCCAGGGTCAGACAGTCAGATTAATTAATGTATGACAGTGCAGCCTTCTGTGATTTCCTTCATCTCTGCCATAGCTAGATGGCTCATGGAACATCTAAGATCTTGATTTGCTATTAGCTAAGTTGCTAACATGCAGGAAGATCCAGAGAGAATTTTCTTTTTTTTCTTAAATATAGACTCATAGAATGGCTTGTGTTGGAAGTGACCTTAAAGATTACCTACTTCCAAACCCCCCTGCCATGGGCCAGAACACCTCCCACTAGACCAATTGCTCAAAGCCCCATCTAACCTCGTCTTGAACACATTCAGGGATGGAGTGTCAACAGCTTCCCTGGGCAACATGTTCCAGTGTCTCACCACCCTCAGAGTGAAGATCTTCTTCCTAATTTCTATGCTAAATCTACCTTCCTCCAGTTTAAAGCCATTACACCCTGTCCTATCACTCGATGCCCTTGTAAAAAGTCCCTCCCCAGCTTTCTTGTAGGCCCCCTTCAGATACCGGAAGGCCACAATGTGGTCTCCTTACAACCTTCTCTTCTCAAGGCTGAACAACCAGGCTGAACAAATATGATGTAGTTGTTGCTGTGGTTGCCCTGTTGATGATTTAATCCCTTCCAATTCAAACAGCTGCATCCCTCATGAATGCTCCTTGTTCTGTGTGTGTATTTTTTTTGTTGTTTGTGTGTGCATTTTTGTTGTCAGTCGTCTGTTGCCTTTTCAGACCAAAACATCTATTCAATATGTTTTCCTGCACTGCCCACATGGTGAACATCAAAGAGAAACTGAAAATCAAAATCCTCAGCACGAGCTAACCTTGTGCCTCAATTAATAACACATATCACAGCTAGTACAGAGGTCTACAATGCATCCAATGGCTCCATGTGCTTAATAAATATGCACTTGCAAATTACATCAAATTGTTAATTTCTTATATGGGAATAAATTCTCTATGCTTTGGGACCCAAACTGCTTACCAGGAGGCAGTTTGGGTCAGATTTCCAAGTTTTGTGGTTCCGAAGATAAGCATCTTGTGATATACACACAGCTTGGATGCCTTTCTCCAGCTGAAAATGAGGACATTAGAGGTCTAGTTTTCTTATATGCTTTAAAAATCCCATCCTGTAACTTCTTGCATATCTAAATGTTCCTGTCTTGATACATGGCTTTTGGCCCTTCTTTTCAGCCTCTGCAAGTGAACCCTCTTACATGAAGATTCCCTGAAAACAATGTGATCATCTAGTCCAGCCCCCCTGCAGTGAGCAGGGGCATCCCCAACTATATCAGGTTGCTCAGAGCCTCATCAAGCCTGACCTGGAATGTCTCCAGGGATGGGGCCTCAAGTACCTCCCTGGGAAAACTGTTCCAGTGTTCCACCACTCTCATAGTAAAGAATTTCTTCCTAATGTCCAATTTAAATCTATCCTTCTCTAATTTAAAACAATTACCTCTTGTCCTGTTGCTACACGCCCTTGTAAACGGTCCCTCCCCAGCTTTCTTGTAGGCCCCGCTCATTGTTCCTTAACACTTTGGCAGATTACATGGAAGATGACCATATCTGAGCTACCTTTTTCAGTCTTCTAAATTCACCCCAAATTATTGTTTTCACATAAAGAAATATAAAAAAATTCCTGGGAAGTCCAAAGATATCACGAAAGTGCCTTGAGCCAGATCTATACCTCAGTAGCTCATTCAAGTTGAGCCAGAACAGAGAAAAAATGTATTCACTGTAATTGGTACTATATAATTTGTCAACAAGGAACTAATAATTAGTCAACAAGGAAGGACATAAGACATCGCATCCTTTGCTTTAACCAGTGATAAAATTTATATTCAACGTATAGGATTTTACAGCTTTGATTCTGAATTGATAGGGGAAAATTTAATTCTGGAAAACCTAATGAGCCTGGGAAGAATACATAGATAGAAATGATGCTGACTACCTATCAAGATACTAATGAAAACTAATACTATGTTTGGCAAGTCAGACAGAAAGCTGCTATTTTTATCTGTTCTATTTTTAAATTTTTGTCAATTTGGATTACAGTAAATACATTAATACATTAAAGAATTTGTATTTATACTTGAAGATATGGGAGCTTGAGCTTTTCAAGAGAATAAGGGCCTGCAGGTGGAGCAAAAAGGTTGCAGGTTACTGCTGGCATTAAAAAAAAAATCCACAAGGTAGATGAGTACAAAAGAGATAAATTGTAAATACATTAAAAGGATCATATGTTTTTTTTCTGCTGCAGAAGAGGAAATGTCACTGAAGGGACTGAAAGAGTGAAAGGAATCCTCCACTCCACTCTGTCATGCCTATTTTTCATCCAGGAGGTAGCCTATATTCCTAGTTTAGACTAGACAGCTTTCTTTCACAAAGCCTAATCTAAGCAAACAAATCATACACTGTGATTTATATTTTCTTGCACACCACTCTAAAATCTGTTGCAGAGGCAATATCTATGTTACACATTGTTCACCTGGACTCCATGACATAGCAATGGTTCAGCAGGAGCACAAGTACTGACACAGTTGGCTATCAGTCTTCATTTTAAAACCTTGTGAAAATTTGAAAATCATATGTAATCTTCCTATCTTTTCTGGGTTATCTGAGTGCCCTACCTTTAATGTGCTGTGGGCTACTGTGAAATACTTTTTCACAAAACTGCTCGTTGGGTTGCAAAAGTAGCTACAAGACAGTTCATAAGCAGTTGCTAAGTCCTTGGCTATAGAGTTTCTTTGCTGATCACAAATGTTTCTTGGTGGCTTTTACTGTAGTGTTGCATTTTTATCACGGCCATTACAACTTCAGATTTAAAAAAAAATGCTTGGAAAATATCAAAGTCTAGACTTTTTTTTCCATTTTTATAAAGAGTAGATATTGCAATGATTCTCACTGCAGATCAAAAAAAGTTTTCATTTCAATACTTTCTAAACTTTGTATCTCTATGCCCATCCTTTTAAGACAGCAGTTTTTTTCCCTTGCATTGACTTTCAAAATTAGCTAGATTAATAATAAAATTTTAAATTAATAACATAGGAGACTTTCACAAGTGAAGAAATCCCTCTAGTACAGATCTACGTAACGATTGCTCCATCCAAACACTCTGCGTACAGGAACCAAATGAAAACTTGGTTCCGGCAACTTCTCCATTCACTTGCCTGATCCTTACTCAAAGACATCAAAAAGATACCAGAAACCTTTACTGAGATTAGATGCAATTTGAAAAGATGTGAGTTTTCTCTGACATGGTAAGAGATCTTCTAATTATACATCTATTTACTATCATTAATTTAATTCTATATAACAGAATGGAAGTTTGCAGTTTCCAAGCTGACAAACCGTTGTTAGTGAAGAAGCAATTAGCAGTATAATGTTTGCGTCAACATGCTGAGTATCAGAGAGGATTGAAACAAGTGTTGAATAGTTATTTTCTAGGCATTGAGGCTACTGTGAAAATATATTCTGATGAAAGCATGCAGTTAGTAGCATATGAGTGGGAATAATGTCCATGTCACTGCACAAGAGTAACTTGACACACAGAGATCTCAATGGCACTGCAGGAAGAAAAGCTCCCCTGCTGAACTGAACATAGCTCACAGCTAAATAATAAATCAGAGCATGTAGTCAAGCATCCTGCAAAAGCACATCCAGTTCCCATATCTCTGCCACTTCATGTCTTTCCTATAAATTCTAATCCATGGCCAACAGTTGACACAGGTGTAGTTGCAGCTGAGACCACAATGAAGACGTCTTAACAGAAGTATTTTGCTTAAACAGAAGAACCAAGAATTTTACTAATAATTCATGAGACTATCCAGAGTATAAGTAGTGAGGGAAGGGGAAAAAAAAAAAAAAAGAAAAAACAACCCACCAAGCACAGTATTGTGTTGTGATGTGGCTAAGAGTAGAAAAGTTTATGATACTTTTATAGCAACTTATGCAAGACTCTAAAGTTCACACATATTCTAAAGAATGTGTTTTATATCTATATATGTAGATAGATATTTAGAACTGCAAATCTGAACCACAAGTTCTGTTTAGGTTCAGACAATTTGACAAGACTAAAGCAGCACTAGCTCCATCCCATGTAAACTCCTTTAATGTCGCTGCAGAAAGGCTGACTGAAGCAAGGACATGTGTTGTACTCCCTTATCTTGTGAGTGGAATTATGTAATAATGGGAAAGGCAATTCTGAATAGCACTAGTATTTATACACAGAACATTCCCACCTGTTTTCAAGATCACTGAGTTAGAAAATACCAAATCCTTAACACTAAGACCAATAAGGTCTCCTACATGAAAAGTCTTTGCAGTAGCTTAATCTAAATTTCATAACTATAGCTAAACAAGGTGAATATGCACAAAGAACTTGTAAACAGAAAATACTCAAATTGCAGGTACACATACATGGTTAGAAATATTGTACCCATTTAATGTAATATTTCAGTGAGAAACTAGTGGAAGTTCTAAGTCTAGGATAAACCAGATGACATAGTTTCTTTGCACCAGAAGAATATAATCCAATTCAGTGATTCCATGATGCTTATTATATTAACTATTATAATATTTTTACATTTTTTAAATTCCAAGTCATACTATAGACTTTGATTGAAGTTAAAAAAAAAAGTGACTAATACTATTACATGCTTAATACTAAATCCAGGCTTAATTCTGCACAAAATCAGGAACATAGCCTGCAACCATAAGCTTTGCCTACAACACAGCAATGGTTATCTATGCAGATTTGTATCTTGTGTGAATCTGTTACATATACAGAAAGCCCTTTTATGAAACATTAGAACAGTTAAAAGCATAACATGTTCTATTAAAAGGTTAAAACCATGAAATCAAAAATATAAAGCACCTTATAACAATACCTATGCTCCACTCCTCCAGCTACAATGGCACATGATTATAGTTATGCTACATCACAGTCTGTTCTTTGTAACATTAATTTTTCCTTGTTTTCATTCTCTGTAGGCACCTCTTTAGTATACTCTTAGTATATGCAAAATCTGTCTGTAGCAAACATTGGCTTGCCTACATTACATAGGTTACCATTAGAAAATGGTAACCTAAAAGTAAGATACATATTGAAAATTAAGAGTTGAGGTTGTAATACACAGGGCACAGAGAAAACAAACAGATAAATGACAGTTGAGGGTAAAATTGCAACATCTATATTTCTACTTGTGAAGAAAAAAAACAGAAATATATTCTTAAAGAAAATGTTTTCAGATTATAGCCTTAAATTTGAAGTTACTACAGTGTATTTTCATTACAATATACATAACATTTTCAAAGTTTTAGTACACATAAGAAGACAGGACCACATTTAGATATGTTAACATCCTTTTACAAGGAGCTGAAGCCCATGAAATGTGTCATGAAATTAAATACTTTTCCTAGGGTTGCAAAATATTATGGACTAATCCTTTGACTTTCATTCCTCTCCATCTCCACTGAAAGGAATGTCCTTAAAATGCTCTTCGGTTATGACTTCTGGCATATATACATACAGGCTTTGAGGGAAAAAAAAAAAAAAGATAATTGGGGGACTGGGAGGTAATGGCATTAATGCTGTGGAAGAGAACATGGTGTGGAAATGCTGAGAAAGTGCCTGGTGGGACCACATGGCTGACACACATCAGTATCTTCTATGTTGCTAAAGGCTGATTCTGTTTGAAATCTACCTGAAAATATTCACCCCTAGGATTTCAACTCAATCTGCTTTTATCACCTTGGGAACAGGTAAACATGCTTCTCTAGCATTTTCTGTTCATTCACATTAATTATTTTTAAGACCTGCTAAAGCATAAATACAAACTGACAACTCCAGAATACATGTAAACCCTTAATAAAAAAAGAGAGAGAGAGGAGAAGGTGGCGGGGTGGGGGGGGGGAACAAAACCAAACAGAAAACAGCACAAATGTCAAGGGAGATTGCTCACTGCCTGCTCAGGAGCAAGAGCATTACAGCCTCCCACTCCTTGACTATCCGCCCAAACACATCCAGCAAAAACAAAATTAGTGCTCCACAGTGCTCTGACTCAGATAAGGTACTTGGGGAATAGCCACTGAATTTAGCAGCAGAGGCTGTCTGTTTAGTACTTTACACTGGACTGAGCATTAGTAAGTCACTGCTGCTGTAACACAAACCAACTTGGAGACAGCATAAAGAGCAAAGGAGAAGAAAACAAGCCATAGCCAGCACGCAAGCAAAAATTGAAGCTGAAGGGTTATACAAGGTTTTTCTGTACAAGAGAGCAAGATGTAAACCATCTTCATGATCTTTTTTGTTTTGGCTAGTGTTCCCTGCTAGCTCCTTGGTGGAGAGAAAAATCCTCTTAAAAATGAATGTGTGACTTACTGAGATCTGTAACAGGTCACACCACAAAAATATTTCAGTAAATACTCTTGAAACCATCAATGAATCTCAGGTCTGTTAACTACATGTAAAGAAATACATACTTTTCCTTAGGATTGTCAGAGCTCAATGTAACAAAGATGTTAATGGAGGAATCTAGAAAGGAACACCACTGTCCATCCTCATATGACCCACTGAACACCGTACTGACCACATTACTCTAGGACAGGAACTCAGCTTTCTTCACTCTTCTTCCCACTATCTGCCCTTGTAAGACCACCACCACACAGAAATGTTTTCCCCTGTACTAATTCTAAAGGACACAAAACCTTTTTTAGGTCTGGTGATAATTTCAAAATTGATGGAGTCATAAGAGTGCATTATGGACCCAGGAAAAGTACAAACACTGGTTTATTCTAGGATTTAAAAAGAAAAAAAAAAATCTAATTACTTCGTGACTTATTTTAACACCACATGAAATGTAGCAATGTAGGAACAATTAGATTTTCCATAATTATACCTGTCTTATTTGCATAGAACAAAAGTTATTGCCTAGGGGCATTTTTAATTACAATCAAGTTGTGGGTGATTGAAGATTTAATAAGAAATAGTGAATTGAAAATACATTAAATCCCCAAACAATTCTATATAAAAAGCAATCTTTGTCTCAGATTGTGCTGAACCTTAAGACTGGCAGAACTTCTCTCATTATTAAAATATGAAAAACTTGAAATAGGTTAGTGATGTCACTGTTAACTGAACATAGGCAAAGTGTTCGAAACTCTATCTTAAGCTTGTAAGGAATGAATGAAAGAAAGGAAACAAAAATAACAACAACAACCAAAACAAAATCAAAACCAAACAAAAACAAATATACAAAAAACAACAACAAAAACACAATCAATCAAAACCAAAACAAACACAAAACACCAACAACCAAAACACTCACATTTCCACTAGGAATTCAAACTACTATCTTATAGAAGGCACAGTCCATGAAGGAACGGTTATACAAAAATTGTGTTTTCTCATAACTAAACTAGACAGGCTAAACCACTTTGTCTGAATGCATCATATTCTGTACTCACCTGTAACAGTGTCTTCTAAATTATTTCTATGTGTGAGACCACTTTCAAATCAATATGGATGATCTTTAACTATTTTTTAAATTAATATTAAATAAAAAATAATTTCTCTGGAAGTCACAATCAAATGCAAACTGTTGAAACATACTTGTAGATTCATTCCCCTCCCTTGGGAACCACTGCTGTACATCTTCTACTGATGATGATTTTGTTTGGCAAAGATCACGTCCATCAACTTGGAAGAAGAAATTGGCAGGTGTTGTGTTTGCTAAGTATTGTCAGAAATTTGTAAATACAGTGTGGAAGGTACCAAAGACATAATTTATAAAGGGCAAAAATAAAAATAATTTTTTTACAAATAGAAATTCAAGGCCTAGAACAAGACTGAGAAGAATGTAGCCAAAAAACCCCCAAGAATTAGGGAAAGCCTTATTTACTAACTTTGCTGGCATCAAAGGTGCAGAGAATCTGAGCAGAAGCTTGCCTAGATAACTAAATGTCTGACTTTTGGGGATTAGCAAAAGTGCAAGAACAGCTACTTATGCTCCAAATAGCCATCTACAGTACTTAATTCAGAGGTGCCATGCCTAGTACATGTTCTCATCAATTGCTATACTTTTCTTGAGACGTCTTGCGATGGTGATGAAGTTTAAATTTATACAAAGACCAATGGGAAAAGACTTTACTCTCATCTAGCTGAGTACTATAAAAACTAAGGTCCAAGTCCTCCTGTGTTATTCCTCCCTCCTGGTTCCATGAATCCTCCATTCCTCACACAGTATCTTAGCAAAGGTAGGATGGAGGAATCACCAAGATTGAATAGTGTATTTCCATTCAATTTAGTTTGTAATTAAGTGATCATACTATTCTTTTCAGGGGTGGGAGACAAACATAAATCTACTTAGATGGATTGATCTCAGATTCCCAATTTTCTAGACAGCCATTTGACTTCTTCCAAACATATGAAAAAAGACAAACTTATGAAAGAACCCAATCCAAACAAACAACAAAAACCTAAACCAAAAAGCCACAAACCAAACAAAAAACACAATATCTCTGTACTACTAATCCTAACTAGAAGATTTCAGTCTCTGATGTAAAGTAAATTAAGGTGTCATCTTGCAACATGGACCCAAATGGCAACACTCCAGACAGAGGACTTCAGTTGCCTCTATGTAAGACATCCTGTGCTTAGCACATCTAAATCAGTCTTTCAGCTGTGCTCATCTCATGTCCATATGCCAAAAGTGGAACTTCAGCCTAGGTGACTCAGTGTTTCTGATGCCACCAGGACAGTCAGGTATGTGAAGATCAGGCATACCTTAGAGACTTTTCAGTCTTTGGATCTAGTGCATTGAGAGTCTTCTTCCCTCTGAACACTAGGAACAGACATGTAAACTTGTTTGCAGAGACACTACTGGGGACCACTTCCACCTTCACTTGAGTTTATAAATCAAATCCAAACATAGAGTAAATCTGAGCCCTTTAGGAAACTACTTGAAACTATCAATTTGTACCTGCTAAGCAGCTTCATAAAAGGGAGTAAAAGATGTTCCTGGACAGCCTTGGACTTTGAAGAAACCTCACCTTCATCACAGTGACACATCATAAAATGAGTCATCCCCTTTTTTCTTGAAGCTTTCCCATCAAAGGGAATCTTTTAATTCACCAAAAGGATTAACATCAAAACACATGTGAAGTACCTCAGCCTCTGCTGATTAATAAAGCTTTTTTGCAGGTAAAGCTTACATTTGTCTATCAGCTAATTTACAGCTGGATCACAGAAATTTAGAAATTGCAATTTAGACCTTCAGGAAATAGCACAAAACAGTTTATAATGCTGTTTTCCTTCAGCATATCCTTCTTTCCGAGCTTTTCCACTGAGACTTATGGTGCAAGTAAATTTGCAAGGTTCCTGGGGAATTCTGCCTTTTGTACTAACAAGTGCAATCAAAGGTCAATGTTGCAAAGCAAGCTGACAGGAGCTCCCCTAAGGAAAGTTTTAACATAGAAATTCCACTAGAAAGTTTGAAAGGTGTGATAAAGGTGGCAGGTGATCACCTTAAACTGATAAGGGAGAAAAACTTATGAAAGAAAGATGCCTAGTGAACATGCTACCTGAATCTGCTTCATACTTTCATGAAGACAGAGATTCATTATTTCTTCTTAACTAGCTCTGCAGCAAGCTGTTTCCAAGAATTCAAGCCTTGCTGATCTGCTTCCTTTAAAGCATACTTGGAAGAGTCCCAGATTTACCTGCATTCTTTCCCAAGAGTCCCAATTAGCCACATGCCTGAAATCCTGGCACAAAGTGTGCTACCACAATGCTTGAGGAAAAACTTAAATATTCCAGGAAACAATTTGTTACACTACTGAACCCATCCTGTTTCCTGAGTCTACAGTGCATTTAAGGATACTGTTATTAAGCTACATAATGAGCATCATGGGCTTGCTGTAAATAGCTAGCATAATATTCAGAAAAAAAAATCCTTTACAGAAAGAAAAAAAAAAGATTGATTGAAAGCAAAGACTATTCAACTACTTACTGTTCAATATTAAGTCATCAAATTAGAAAATCAGTAACCAACCCAAATGTGAGATTTTATCTTTTACTTGAGCAAAGAACCAGACTCTGAAACAGGTTTAAAATCAGATTCTAATGTCCATTCTGCAATTCAATAGATTGTTACTGCAGCAAGAGTTCTACTGAAGTTGAAACTTAGTCTGATGTGTGTACATATTTCATCAGTCAAAACTGGCATTTTTAAATTTAAACTTACTCTGGCTCCACAGTAAAAGTTTAGTGCACTTAGCTCAATCTCCCTAAAAATTTGACCACTAAAAAGGTGGAAAAAACATCTGGAGAACATGGATAATTTCCTTGTAGCAAGGTATTTCAGTCTCTCATTAAGGGAAAACAAAAATAAAAATATTATCTTCCAAAGTAAAAAAGACAACAAAAATAATGAAAACATTTGGGATTTGGATAACATTTATTTAGATCAGATTTTTTTTTTTAATTTAAAATATTTTCATCTAGTTATTGATTTACTGTTTACTTTTCATGCTGAGAAGTGCTTGTTTGAAAACCTACCACTAAACATGTAGTTGCAGCATCTGAATGTTTTGTCATGATCTTCTTGTCTTAGACCTGTGAAAGAATTATGTTTGATGTCAAAAAAGAAATGAGAGAACTCATGCGCTGAAAGATGAATGCCCCATTCCATTCTAGTCTAGTCTATTCCGTTCCTGGTAATGTTCCAGAAGATAACCTGGAGCATGTTGCAGGCACCTCAGACATGGTAGTAGAACCTCTTGCACTGTACCTAAGCCTCTCCTCTTCCAAATGCTTACATAAAATGATTAATGAGATGGAAGTAGCTGTTACAAAACAGCATTCTCTGTATAATACTGCTAAGGAGAGATTAGAAAAGCTAGTAGGACTCTTTTTTTAGTGGACCAGAAGTCTGACAGCAGATATGGCTGAAGTGACACACCAAATGACAAACCTGTGAAATACCAAGTCTGGAAATACTGGATCACAAAGGACTCACTGCAACTAGTTAGAAATCAATTGAGAACAGATAGGAGAAAATTTTTTTTACCCATAAATAGTGAGATCTTGGAACCATTTACTGAAGGATGACATGGAAGCAGATAGTACAGGCAGGTTAGGGGCTAGGCAAATTTATGGGTAAGTTCACTAAAAGATACTAACAGGAACAGGCAGAGATATCCTTTTCAAAATTTCTAACCCAAAAGCTGAGAACACTGAGGGTTTACATGCATAGGGGACCACAGATACTGCCCAGGCTTGTATGTTTTCTTAACCAGCATCTCCTCACGCCAACATCAGGACAATACTGACTACACAGGCTACCTCAACCCAGCAGGGCTTTTCTTATGCTCTTACTCCATAGACTATCCCCTGGCCTCAGCCATTACTCTCACTAAAAAAAAAAGAAGTCTTAGTATTTTGATGGAGAGAAAAAAAACATCTTTGTGGACCTTGAAACTGGAGATAAACTTAACTAGCTAGCAGGAAAACACAATGGCTCTACTTTAATGAATAGATTTAATATCCCTTATACAGTATCAAACATCACCAAGCTCATTCAATACAGAACAGAGCTTTGATAAATCTGTAATTTCTCCCTTCCATGTAGCAGGAAATGAAGGAAAAGGAACAACAAGGAAGATGAACGTGTGACAAAGGCACAGAAAAACAGAGGGCATATCAGATATTTCTTTCTGATGTTCCCTAATAAAATGTCTGCCTTGCCCCATTTCCAACATTACACATTGATTATCAAAGGGAATGTTGCCATGAGCATGAGGGGGAAATGGTAAGTCTGGAGACCCAAAAGACCTTGACCATTTTGTACATAACCATTAAGACAGGTTCCTTTTTAAATAATCTAGCTTTCACCTGCATTTGTGCTTTAATTCTGCCCTCTGAAATGTAAATTGAACCAAATTACAATTCAAATATTCTAAGAACTTCCTAGAACTCTAAAATTCTTACAGAAAATGTTACAATTCAAAAGAATTGTCCTATACCTTTTTTTTTCATAAAAAATGAAAATCCTCTTGTAACTTTTTTAAAGCTGTTTATATTGCTAATGCATTCTATCTACTAAAAAAAAAATAGTTGTCTTTGATATGACTTTGACTTTTAAGGCTGTTAAATGTATGGGGATTTCTAGACTTCCTAGAAACCATCATTGGTTAAGAAATCCTCTGGAAACACTACAAGTCAGCTGGACTATTGTATGACGATCTACTTTGTAGAAACCCTCTTTATTATTTACTGTACAACTGTTATACAAAGTAGTCTAGAACACACAGTCTAAAATGATCTCATTCAAAGGCAATGTGTTTTTAGGTGGTTGAATGTATTGTTAGAAATAGAACTGGAAAATTACAGTTTTCATAGCATATTTAGAAAATAGTGACTGTGCCTTGGACACAGGTACCCTGAAAAAATGAGGTGTTTAAAAGGTGAAGTGCAATTTAATATGAGCTAGTGTGATGCTGTACCAACACAGTCTACTTTGAACTTTTAATATGGGGAATGGGAGAAAAAAGAAGCAAAGAGTGCAATGCATTCAACTGAGACAAATACTGAAGTCATTCACAGTCAGGTGTCAATGCTCTTAAGAAAAAAATATTGTGACAAGAGAAGATGCAGAAAAGAGTCCCAAAATTATCCATGACTTGGGAAAAAAGGCCTCACAAAGGCAGAATCTTAAGCTCAGAGAGTTGTGTATAATACACAACTACTGTACAAGCTTATTTTTAAAGTTTGTGCCAGTTTGGACACTGAAAACATCACAACTGGTTCTTCTCAGTAATACATAACAGAGCTTTCAGCAATTAAGTTGAGTTTTGATTTCACACAGGATTTTAAAATTTTAAAATTCGATTTTGTTGTGGTTGAAAACGTGACTGAAGGAGAGTTAAGAGTCTCGGGAGGGTTGGCAAGACAGCATTAGGGTATGGAAGACAACACTTGCAATGCCCAAGAACTCCTATATTATTCTTCTTCAGTCTGTTTTGATAGGCAATCTTTCATTAAACAAGACAAATTTGAGCAAATTAAACTACTAGAATGATATATTGTGATTTCGAAAAATACATTGTTTCACCATGGAAAATAATTCTTCGGTAAAATTTCCAACTAGCCACAGTGGAAAACAGTCCTACACCAATAAATACATTGATGCGTATCTTGTTTCTTGGGAAGATAATGTGAATGGAAGTCATCAGACTAAGAAACAAGCAAGAAAAGTGTTCTCTTCATCTATCAGGCAGAAGCACATACATATCTGCAGGAGAAGAGGCTGCCTGAGGGTAAGCCTCTGCTAAGAAGGGTAGCAAAGCCCTGGAGACAGAAAATGGGACAAATCCAAGAAAAGTAACAACAAAGGTTTGGGTTGCATTGTTTTCTTTTTAACTCTGAGCATCTGAAGCTGCAAAAGTAAAGTTATAACCACAGGAAACCAAAAGAATTATTTGGAACATGATTTTACCTTTCACAGCTGCTACATAACCCCCCCCCAGCTTAGGGTAATGCTCACTTTAATGAGGCTATGCACCTGCAGAACATTGTTCACAAATAAAATTTCAGTATCCATAAACCTACACAAAGAAATCTGCTTGGAACAAACACAAGAAGAATCCCCACCCCAGCCCCATAGGAATTTTAAAACTACTGGTACTCCTTATTTTTCTCCATATCAAATGTGAAAGCAACAAAGAAGCTATGCTATCAATGACAACTTACTGTGCAAGGTGAAAGAAAAGTTAAATTGTGAAAATGATCAACCGATAATATTATTTGCCACAAGTTCTTTTAGCTTTCCTCATCTCTAGCCACACACACTCTAACTGCAATGCACACTGTTAGCAGGACAGAGATTCAGCAGGTGTCTCTCTAAGCTAGTGTACTAGATGTCATTTCAGCACTATGTACAGCTCAGGTCCACAAAAATCAAAATGAAGACTTATGTCTATCTATGAGAATATGGGAAGTAGAAGGGATGACCCCCCAGGCTTATCTGTCAACAAGAATACAAGATCTGCAAAAGGCAAATAAAGTAAACCATGGAAAGAAAAAAAACATGGAAACAGGCAATATTTGTAAGAACTTTCATTGCAAGCCCTCTGATTTATTTTTTCAGACTTTTATTACGCCTTGCAAAGCGTGTAAGTTATGTGAATTTATCCTCTGAGGCATAATGTTGCATCTATACAACCTGGATTTCAGTTAATAAAACAAGACTCAAGGCAAGACAAGTGAAAACAAATTCAAATATCTGACATGTGGACAAGTTGACAAATGTCTGACTTCGCAAGTGTCACATCTCACTAGTTGTCATTCCAAAACACATTTGCTTCAGCAACTGCAACTGACTTTCAAAATAAGCCACATTTACATTTGAAGATTTAAGCAAAGTTCACACACACTGGACTCAGTATTACAATCTAAAAAAAGCATATGTAAAACTTTTTTTGCTAGTGTGCAGATTTCCAGTGAAGGTAGTTTTGGAAGTGCAGTATCTGTCTTAAACTCACTTGCAAATTTCCTGCCATATCTGAAGCTGCTATTTCTGCTGTGTGGACCAGCTCTAGTCATGGACTGAAATCTAAACCTAATGCTGCAAAAATGAGATGACAATGTCTATTCTGAATACTTGCAGGAAGCATCCAGAAATAAAATTTAGAAATTTTCCACCACAGTGAGTTACTCAGTATGTAGAGAATTGATGGAGATATAAAAAGTAAACATATAAATAGACCTAGAGTCCTAACTCCGTAAAATTCTACCAAATACATAATGGAAAAGACTTAAAGAAACAAGACATACTGTCATACAAAAACAGATGGTATGCATGATCTTACAGTCCTTATACAGAAAAAACTTAATTTTATTTGTATTTTTCCAAAACATCAGTATTTTTCTGGTAGCAAATTGGGATGATTAAAGCCATCTGGTTCGTGACGCTCGTACACACTTTGTCTAATCTTGTCACTAAACATTTTTTCCTATAGCTGAAAAGACACCTCCAGCTTGAAATGAAAAACTAAAATAAAATGTTAAAATATTTTGAAATATTAAAGAGAAGAAAGAGCCACAGACTAACAATTCCAAGGGGAAAATGAACATGTTAAAGTGAAAAATAACATAAAACATAAGTATGTGGCACAAAACATGCATAGACAAAGCTGCATTCATCTGTTTGACCAGTGGTTTACTCTAGTTAATTTGCTCTTTTCCATCCATGTAGTCATGCTCTTCTTAGAAATCAGACCTGAAATTATTTTGGTAAATAACCCAGCACACAAAGTCCATTGCCAGCTCCTTTATGATGGTCAGCCTCTTGTATAACAACTAACAGAGAAATACTAACAAAATGCAGGAAAGTGATGCTTGCTGGGATGCTAACCACAATTGAAGCTATTTGCCTTCTCTTAATTTCTTCAATTTGAACCCTTTCCAATACGATTGTCTGATGCTGCCTATAACTGGCAAGTGAGTCATCTGAAACCAAAAAAATAGATGTAAAGAGAAAATAGCAATAAATTTATCAAGATGAGTGATGTTTCTTTCTGTACTGAAATTAATTTTTAAATTAGTTCTCACCAAGACTTAAATTTTTAAAATCAGCTAGGAAATAGAGGAAGGGAAAGACATTCTCTATCGATTAACCTTCTGTTACTACCATAACTCAATGGTATAACTGAGACCTCTCTCTGCTGATTCTATGGGATATCTATCACACCCATGCACAAGGAATTAGTAGGAAACATCAGGTGCCCCCATCAACTCACAACCTAGTGCATCAGTGTCTTCTAATAACAAAATCACAGTGTTTATTGCATCATTTGCAAAATACTGAAGGAAATCAGAATCACAGATTGCCCTCAACTTTAGGAGGTTCCAAACTACGTTTGGAGAATGACCTAATTTTCAGGCAAGGACACTGGCCCTCACAGCCTTAGAATAAGAATAATTGGATTTAATATATTTGAAGGGATGATAATGAAGGTGGAGGGCAACAGTTATCATCGAGATGGGATTTTTGCACAGCCTTGTGATCAGTGGACTTAAATGGGAAGGAAAACAACTGAGCTGCAGATTTTCTTCCCTGGTCGGATGTTTTGTTTGTTTACCTTTTAGATTAGAAGATAACTGCAAAAATATGTGTTTTCAGTATGGACACTGGAATATAGTTTAGATGCAATTTAACACACCTGTGCAACTGTGTCCAGATACAGATACATATCCATACATACAGATATTTTCAGCTCAGAGACGTGGCCCAAGTCCTCACAGAGTGATTAGCTCTAAGCTTTAAATTGCCATAAAGAAGTGGTGGACTCCAATATGGCTTCTTTTGGAACTTCTAATGGCACTCAGGAGACAGGTGGCTGAGTTGCTACAGAGCCCAAAAGCAAGAGAGGCTGCCCAGTACAAGTTCCGCTAAATGAATGAACTTAAATTTATCTATAGAGTATTTTTGAAGAGTGAAAAGTACCTTGTTAGTATAGGCAATTTAAGATTAGCAAACCAGAAGGTAGGTGTCCCAGAGTGCTTCCAAGGACTTTAGGTTGGCTTTAGGCATTCAAACAAAACTCAAGCTACAGTTTTGGATCACTTCCAGTATTATCAAGCACACCTACAAAATTTATTCTAATTTTTTAGATCTTGCAGGCTACAGAAAAATTCCCAACCATACTTAAAGTGCACAGCAGCTCTGCCCAGGAATCTCAAAATATATTATAACACATGTTTATTTAAGCTTCACAGTTGTATTGTGAGACACTGAAGCCTTATTTCAGGAGGGACAGAAAATACTAAGAGATCTGGACACACTTGCACGGCTGTGTTGAAATTGCATCTAAACTAGCAGATAAACATTCTGAGCTCCTCATTCACAGACACAGTTGTGCACCTTGGGCATTTCCCAACAGCACGTAGAAGGAACCTGTCTCCTAGCACACAATCTGTGCCTCAGTTTCCATGGAAACTCAGTTTCCTCAGTTTTCATAAGAAAGGCATAAAGGCTAGAATGAAGATATGATGTCTTTGGTTGAGATGTCTGAAGAAATCTAGACAATAAGGTGCAAATCTGCACGTAATTCATCTTTGTGCACATGCAGCCCAAGAACCCAAGGTTATTGTCTAGTGCCTTCCATTAAATGACCTTAATGTAAGAGTTTAAAAGTTAAAAGAAAACCCAAATGATCTCACAGCAAAACAAAGAAATATTAAGCAGGAAGTTGGCAGTGAAAATATTAATGTCTCTCGTAATCCAGTGAAGAGTATTTTAGTGGATATTGAATATTTGGTTTACACAAATGGTTATGGGATATGGGAAGTAATGGAAGAATAGTTTATTAATAAATCACTCTGAGTGTATATCATAGTGTTGGCAATAAAGTACTGATACTGAGGCTTTCCAGAAAGAGGTATTTCACTGTGGAAAAGAAGATTTGCAGGGGAATATGCATACATCTTAGTTTTGGATAGGAGGACAAGTAGGATTCATGTCAAAGTATCAAAAAACAAGTAGCCAATGGTTAAATAATTTAGGAATGCAGAAAGGAATAATTTCTTATGATCTTGATCCTGTTACCAGAATTTTCTGCAGGCTGTGCTTATAAAGACTGTTAATAGGTGTATTTCATTCATTGTTTGCTATCTTAACTTAATTTTCTGTTACCTAAAATATCCATACTTGCTTACTCTCTTCAATTTAAATATATCAGCTCAGCTGGGCAGAGGAAGGGGCTTGTCAGCTAACAACTTCTCACTGCACAAGAGTGAAGCTGCACCTTAGATTTAGCGTGCAAATTTTAAGCTAAGTCATACGTCATTTCCGTTACAACATAATATGTGAACAAAACAAAGCCCCAAAGCAGCCTTTTGCAAAGTCCTGAGTTTTTAAACTATATCTTTCTAAAAAACCACAATTTTAAATTTTAAATTTTAATGTGTGATGACAAAAATTAGGATCTTTGTAAATCTTAAGCTTAGCACAGTGTTTTAGATGTGTGATAAAACATATGAGTCCATATGTTACTGAATTTAAAGGGGTTTATTTTAATATAGTTTGTGAGAAAGTATTTGTAACTCCTCAAACCATATTTATATTACAAAGTCAGGTACTCCGTTTATCATTTCTAATGATACTCATCAAATATTAGTATCTTCCAAATACAAGTATCTTCACTTTCTTGTATATAGAAAAGTTTTTGTTTACATTATTTAGTCTGCAACTGAACTGAAAGATCAGGATTATCAGCATGATCTACATAGCTCCATGAAGCTATTGCACTGATTAATGGGGTAGGAAGTTTTAAACAGAGGATAACTCTAGTGAAAATGAACAATTAGTTACCATACTGCCTAATGGGCTAGGCATACCATTTGTTGGTATCCTTGAAAAGTTTTGAACCTGAAAAATGCCCAAGAATCTTTGTGAGTTTTGGCTGTAGTTACAGCAGGATACATTTTCAGTGAAACCTCCACCTGTCTTCCATTACACACCTGGAACGCAGGTTGCAAGGATAGCACAGCTATCCTGTACACCACTTTTTAGCAAGACACACAGGGACAGGATATTAACTTGAGCATAATACCTTAGAATCATAGGATCATAGAATATCTCAAGTTGGAATAGACCCATAGGATCATCGAGTCCAACTCCCTGCTCCTTGCAGAACCACATGCAGACCATAGGCACATGGAAATTCCATAATATTGAAATAGTGTACGTTCAGTAGGGTTAGGCCAGGAAAATATGTAATAGTAAAATAGCAAACAACAGTAAACCAAAAGAGAACTGTTCACTATTAGAACAGGCTCCATTGCAAGACAGTCTTTGACATCCTCAACGATAAGGCTGTTAAATGTCTCCCTCCTTACTACTCATGCCACTCTCTTCTCAACTGCACTTTGCTGGAAAATTCTCCATTTTCTTTTCATCCTAACTTCTGATATAATCTTCTATGGCTAACATTTAGTAGTAATATCTATCTAGGAAAGCCCTCTGGGTTCAGCTCAGGACTTTCCCCTTTCTCCTTCCCCAGCTAAGTACCTTTTCAACCATGAGTTTTAAGCTTCTCTCAAGCATAAATTCATATACATGAAAAAAATTTTGAGGTTTTTTTTTTTTTCCTTACAGTAGGAAAGTCATCTTTGTCCAGATTATTGTTATAATCTTTTCTCACATAAACCAGAAATTAAATCACAAACTTTTTCTGTGTTACTCAAGCCTTTTGTGTGTAATGCACAGAACCACTAAGTAATTTTACCTTTAAGTTACAACTATAGAGCTTTCTAGAACAAAGTTGCATGAAAACACAAATAATTTGGAATGTGAGAGCTATTTCTCATTTTAAAGGTGTTTTTGCAGCTCAAGGGAAGCCAACTAATTATTAGAAAACAATCATTAATATCTGCTTATTATAACCTTGTGTAGCATGCCCAGAGAAAATCATGGCATCCTTGGGATATGCTGGTCTCTGAACAATGACACTGTTGATTTCATTCACTAACATCTTCTTCATGGCATCACTGGAGGATGTATGATACTCTTAAATCATACTATTTTCGGGATTCATGTCTTAATTAACACTTTGAGCCATATTATCCCAAACAGTAAAACCCCCTGTGCAGTCATTAGTAACTGTTCCTTTCAAATCCACTCCTAATATCAGAGAAAATGTGACCCGGCAGATTTAAGACTTAAATTTCAGATATATAAATCAGCTTCAATGCATGAATTTTACAAAATGCTAACATAACAACAGTCCTTGAAAAAAAAGAAGAAAAACACATACGTGTGGTAGGTGAAGAAATTATCTAAGCAGAAAGCCATATTTAAGATGCAGAAGATAGTAAGTAAGGGTCTTGTGTATAAATAAAATATAGAGGAACGTTTAAAATCAAAAGTCATTTAAAGTTCTGATATAAATCTGGGATAACTACAAATAGAAAAGCCAGTATAAATATCTGAGCCTTAAGGTCAGGTGATAGCACAAGAGAAACCAATGTAAAATGGTCCATAATTAGTACTTTATATGAGTCAGCAAAGAGATCTGACTAGGACTGAGATTAATAAAAGGATATTTTATCCCTTAAGTAGTGCTTTATTGACCTTTTCCTGGTTTTTTTGGTTTGTTTGGTTTTTTTTTTTGGTTTTTTTTGTTTGTTTGTTTGTTTTTTTGTTTGTTTGTTTGTTTGTTTGTTTGTTTTTAGTTAGAGTAAGCCCCTGGGAATATACATCAGAAATACATTTTTTTAAGAAATAACAGCAGAATTCCCCAGAGCAGCTAACCTTGATAACAGTTGTGTAAAATGTCTGAATTAGAAATCAGAAGCTACTGCAAACAATTAAAATAGTATTAAAAAGTTTAATCAACTTAATCATAATAAAGATAATATTAAAAAGCCTAAGTTGGTTTTACTAATTTTAAAGGTTATACTCATTTTTCAAGGCATTGGCTTTGACTCTGTGTCTGGCATTTGAAGCAAAATGAAAAGCAGGTTTTCTCAGGAGCCATCTATGACCAGCTAATCCTAGAGAGCTGTTCTGAAGAAAGTGGGTTTTATAATTTTACTTTAAAAACTCACAGTATCT
>JANHGN010004507.1:90556-103179 GCA_024605025.1 Megaceryle maxima
AAACTCAATACATGTATTCAAAGATACAATTTCTACTTCTTGGTGTTTAACAAATTTTAGCCTGAAAAGCACCTACAGGTCACCGGAGAGATTTTATCATCTAAATCCCTGAGAACCTACACACAGGTGTATTCCAATCCAGAGTTTCACTCCTAGAGAACATCACATCTCCCCTGCAGCTAAAGCTCAGACTTGCTGCAGTCTCTCAGCCCTTGTGGTCTAAACAGTGGGAGAAAGAGGAGATGAAAACTGAATGAAGAACAAAGGACAAGAGTTTGTGATATTGAAGTAGGAGATAATATACTGGGAAGAATAAGGAGAGAAGAGACTGTATGGGGAGGAGAAATAGAAAAGCATACAGGAGAAAACTGCAGATCTGGGACTGAGAACTAGTGACGGAAGGTAAGGTGAGAAGGTGGAAGAAAAATACCTGTGGAAGTAGAGAGATGGCAATAACTGCATTGAGACAGAAACACAGAGCATGTTGAGGAGAGCTGAAAGATAGCTTATGCAGCACAGCAGGAATAGAATGGAAAGTCCAGTGGTGGATCAGAAGTATGGTGTTGAATGGTGGGATGGTGGGGAAAAAGAGACATGGCAAGTTTAAAGAACAGATTATAAGTATATCATAAAAGCAAAAGGGGCCCTCTCTCCTTTTAGCAGAACCTCCTCACTAAAACCCAAAGAAAGACATGATTTGCAAGCTTTGTTCTTCTCTGTCAACACATACGTGAAATCCACCTACAAAAACTCCCATCACTGTTCCATACTGGATAAATCTTAAGATTACTCAGAAAGCTCAACAGAGGGACTTTTCTGTGTTGTTGAGATCCTATGCTGGAAAACCATTTGTGCATCAATCTGATGCTTTGTGTTAGGATTTCAAGATTTTTATTTCAGTTTATTTGGGGTTTTCCAAGATTAGTAAGCGCATCTAAAGCATCTGCCTTAAATTGTGTTGCAATTTGGAGTACAGAAGTATTAGGAAAGGCTAGAACTAAAATAATCTCTGCAATCTTCATTTATATCTCATGTACATGCAGTGACACAGCTCTTCCTTCTATAGGATAGTGGTGATCACATCTAATCTAAAATTCCCACAATGCAGACATGGACTTCTGAGCTAGTCATCTAGCCTCCTCTTACTGTCAGTAAAGAGAAAATGTAATGTCCTTCAGGGACACAATTCTCATCAGACATGTGCATGTCTGGGTAAAAAGTCATTAAGATCAAAGGAATATATCAATATACAGTGTTAAATCTGAGAAACTTCAGATCTGATTTTTCTGTGTGTTTATTAATGGCTTTGAAACACAGCTACAATTCATTTAATGGATCATTTTGGGAGATTAGGACTTCAAAAATACAAATCTCACAGCTTCATGTTTACTTCCCCAGCTCCAAGGGTTTTTGTTTGCTGACTGGTAACTTGTTTTCCTGATGTAACAGCAAATTTTCCCTTCATTATAGAGTCCCGTATCAACACAGACATCCATTGATTGACAGAAGGAGCCATAGGACTTGTGCAGGGACAGGGAGAAGGAAATGTGTGATCATGTGGTTCCATACTGGATCACGATGTATACACAAAAAGTTGTATAGGAAGAATAATCCTGACATTTTCTGAATTGTGGTTTCATTTTCCTGCAATCTCAGATATGTTTTTACCTTCTAGGAATGGAGTATAGCACAAACATTTCTTCTCAATGTCAGAGGAATTGTAAATTTATCCCTAAAACACACATCAGGTTAAACTGGAAGAGTTGCCTAAATATAGTTTCCATTCTCATCCTCATTTCATCTAACTAATAGCTGTTCATTTCAGGAAATACGTGCCAGAAAAATAGTCTCCCTTGTTAACAGAGAGCAAAGTTTTCCACTTCTGTGAATAGTTGCTTCCTGGATACTGTATTTGACACACGTATAACATAAAAGCACTTGCTTCAGGGGGAAGTGTTGCAACAATGGTAAGTCTTATGTCTGATACTGCAAATATGATTAAATGTATTAGCAATGAGCAAGTACTGCAACATTAAGACAGTGAATTGATGGAAGTCTGTGTTATTCCTTTATCTCTCATTAAGCATTACAGAGTTTAATTTGTAAAAAATCTTTTTACTATGTTGTGATGAAATGTTCATAATGCACAGATGATGCACACCTTTCACTTCACTAACTATTGAAGTTTAAGGTGTGTCTTACCGCAGCAAGCTGGTCCACTCCGCTTGCAGTTCGCGCTAATGTTACAAGATCTTCTTGCATCTTATCTACCCATGACTTTATCCTACAGAAACAACAACAAAAAAAAAAAAGACATCCAATCAGATCATTGGAAAATTATACCTGAGTACAATTATAACACAAGAAAAGGGAAAAAAGTTAAAGTATGTTGATAAAATTGAATACAACATGTACAAGACAATCTTTGCTAAAAAATAATCTTGGAATGGATCATAATACTAAAGCTACACCACCATAGTGTTCTCTTTGGTGAACTCAGATCTAAGCCACTTGCTTTGTTCTCTTTTACTTTTCATCAGACAGTTTGTTTCCAAGACAGACACTCTTCACCATCATCTTCACCATCACTGTAGCTGTCTCTTGTTGACAGGTGCCAAGGTCTGTTTCCACCTGCAATAGAGCCTAACTTTTTTTTTTTTTTTTTTTTTCCTGATAAAGCCTCTATCCAGCCTTGATAACCTGATTCCTCTCATACAGTTTTCTGTGGTGGCCACTACACTAAAACAAGCATGTCATAGCATCTGTTACTAGCTGTAGCAAAGCTCACCACAGCAGAGCTGGTACACTGCCTGCCAGGACAAAGGGCCTGACCTATCGCTCAGTCCCAGCAAGGCCTTTCAGGAGGGCCTTGAGGTCCCTCTCCCAAACAGAGAACATCAACTGGGAGCAAGCTGACAAACCAGAATGAATCTTCTGGCCTGTAGGCCCTCTCTGAACACTCCAAGGAAACAACAGTGTGACAGGCAGCAGTGAGCATAGGTGGCATGAGCTGTTTTGGCAACACATGCTTGCTCCTGGCTGCTGTTTCTCCCCAGGGAACAGGCAGCAACTTGCTGCTGTGCACGCTCAGCTCCCTGTGCCCAGTAAACCTGACTCTAAAAAAACATTGGATCCAATACAGTTTTTATGTTTCTGTGCCATATCACGTTTTGTAGCAGGAAAGGATCCATGGTACAAATCTATTCCAGTGAGGTTCATGTTCAAAAGAAGGCTGTGTTGCTTGCCTAGCCGGAAAGGTTGATCTTCAATTCATCTATTGTATCACCGTTTTCATTACAAGAGCTTTCTGTTCTGAAACCTGGAACAGTTACATATATTTATCCTAGCTATTTTGTAGCTTTAATCTGATATGCAAGGAATGACTGCTTAGATTATTCAGCAAAGTGGGAAAGACAGGAAAAAGGGAGACTCCATTTTTGCTGCAATATGGAAAATTTGGAAGACTAAGAACAGACTGATTTTACTCCTTCTTTCCATGGTCATTAATACATTGTTTGTTAAACCACAATCAATATCTTAAAAGGGCATATAATCTATTATCAAGTTGCAACTTGACTACTTTTATTAAAGGATCCTTCCTCATGCTTTAGAAGAAAGAAATTAGTCATCCAAACACTAAAGTTTAAGGACTGTGACATCTAACATGAAGGACCATCTGACAGCCCAAAATAACATGTGCACAGGGTACTACCTAGACAGGAAGGTACTGAGTTTTACAAAAGCACCAGATTTCAGACAAATCCTTCTTCTCAATCAATAATGGGTTGCTCCCCAGTCAATAGAATGTCTCTCATGAATCTTATTTTAATTCTACTTCCCAGAAGCAGAATACTGTGACACAGTAAACAAGAAATTTTTGAAGGTTTAGCTCAAAGTGTGTATGAGGCCTTCACAAAAATTCTGTAGCAGAAATTGAACTAGCAAGTTGTAATGATTAACTCATTAACCAGAGTTTCTGCCCATGATGCTACTATTTTCATCCTCCTTCCAGCCCCTGGCCTGGCTTGTTTGACACTCCCATCTATTGTGTCATATCCTTTATTTTCTGTTGTGTTGAATCTTTATTTTTCCCTTCTAAATCTTTGGATAAAGAACAGTCATCTCACTTTGTCTGTATAGCACTTCCATTATTTCCTCACTGGATTCCAGTTGTTTCAGACATATAAATATTACATCTAAAACCACATTGAATTTAAAAAAGAAAAAGTAATGAAAACATTTTGAACTGAAATTATGTCATTATTCTCATTCACCACTGAGCAATTTTAATTGATCTAGCTCCCAGGAACTAGAAGCTTTTAGAAGACTGTCTACCCTTTTAAATCTTCACAGGGCACGTGACAAAGGATTACTTCAAGTCCAGATGGCAGAATGCCAAGTTATAATTCCAAAATTTTGGGAAGAAGACTTTACTGATTGAATGACTATGTATGCCAAATCAATAATGCAAGAGGAGACCTTATGACACAGGTTGTGATTATCTAGATTTCCAAGAATAAGCTTTTAGCTTGCAGGTATTTTTTCTATTTGGGCCAGGCTTTAAAAAAACTCTTAAAAAGACTGTAAAATCAATGCTTCTAAATAAAATAGTTCTAAAGTCAAGACAGGAGGAGTTCCGCTGTACAAAATAATCACTGGAATCTCTATGAGGGAAAAAAGATTAACAGAAAATTGCCAAAGTTCTAAGCAAAGTGTAACATGGAATGTAAAAAATTATTACTGAAACAAAACCTTTGGCCCTTAAAAAGAACTGATGGGTACTAGAAGAGGTGTTAAAAATTCAACCGTCTCATAGCTGATTAGTAATAAACTGCTAATAAATTAGTAAAAGTAAACCTTTTCACTAGCAATAGAGACTTTTGGGAAACTATAGGAGTGTGTATTGGAAGACAAATTTGAGTAAGTGTCTTCAATGGAAATCTAACTAAGTCATTTTCAGAGGCACCTCCTCCATACTATGGCATGAAAAGAGGATTTATGTGAAAATGGGCTTACTTCCTAACTTGGTATATCCCCACTTTCTTCACAAATCCTGAGAAAGTCAGGGAGTGCTTGCAGAATGAATGAAAGTTTCATGGAGACTCCACGAGTTTGCCCTCCAGTGCTGCACCAGAACTCTGCTGCAGGGCTTAACTTTTCATTAACACTCACAAAACTGAACATGCTAAGGAAAAGACCTCCAGGTGGACATGGTACTTAAACAGGTGTCCAAAAGCTCCTTTTATCTATTGTAACCGAGTAGGTTTTTCTTGACACTTCTTACCCTTTGCACAATTTGACCCATCTTCAGGCAATACTGCAATTCTTTGGTGAATGTTTGCTGCACCATTTGAGTCACTTTGCTACTTCTCTCCAAGCCAGATAACAAGTAGACCCCTTCAGGTTAATGCTGATGCTTTTCCACAGAGGTCCAACAGAGGCTGATAGGTGCAACAGATCAACAGTCATGGTCTGTATTTGCTTTCTCCTTTTGCACTGTATCACCAAGAATGCTCTTATAGCCTTATTTCTTTCCTCATTCACATCCTACATCTCTAACATTGCCACATGAAAATTATATATGTTGGGATTTAGGGACCAATTACATTTTCATTGACTATTACAATTGATTCCACTGTTGTTTTAATGCTCCCAAACTTTCCCTTCTATACTTTGCATTTCAAAATCTGATGTAAAAACATTAATTTCCTGGTTTAAATATCCACAAAACCCTTATATTAAATAATCATTTAGCTCTGTATAGAAATCAGTTTGTTAAAAATCACCTCTTATGATATATATGTTTACAATGGCTTTAAGGCCATCATTTGTGTTTGTGAGAACAGTACCAACACATAAGCACAAGTATGAACAAAAACAAAACAAATATGCTATCATCTTCCATTTTTGAATGGTTTCTTTTTTTTCTGTGTGAAAGAATAAGGTATATGAAAGGTGAAAAAGTGAAACCCATTACCCATTATGTTTTCAAAAGCATAAAATAAATAATTGAACACACTGAGCATTTTTATGATCCATTTCAGTTATAAAAATTCTAGGTGTTATTTCTAAGTCAATAGAAAAAATCAGGGAGGATTGATTTTTAAATTGACCTTTTTCATTTCCCACTGGTTCAAATTTTTACTGCATATATTACTCTTTGTCCTAAAAGGAAACTGGAATGGTGACAACTTATATTAGCTTGTTAAACATGATATTTTGGAAAAAGTTACCCTTAAAAATATGAATAACTTATTACTGCTATTACTTGTAAATTAAATATGGATCATTTTCCTCTGTAACATGCAGAAATATTCTTGATTTTTCATTAAATACTTCCTATATGTTGTCTAGAATTCCTGCCTCTACATAATTAGCCCACATCTTGCCTTCTGAAGTCAGTCACAAAGACTAGTTTTCCATTCTTCCTTTTTTTGTTTGAATTTTCAATTGAACTAGGCTTCTGCTTCAGTCAATTTAAACAGAATTTTTCAGAGCTGACCATTCTATCCACAGCTAAGTGAACTGAACTGCCTATCTCCTACATTGTCTTTAGTGAAGCCCTGGAGAACTTTGATTCCTAGTCCAGGTTTTCCAGCATAGCTAGGCGACATGCTTGACTTTTAGGCAGGTTAGAGTAGACAATATAAGTTCTAAACTGGAATAGGAAGAGCCCACCTTCATTACAATTTAATGGCAATTTTCCTCACCGGCTGCAACTTAAATGTAAATAATAATGTTTCTTCCAATACTTACTGTATATTTACCTTAAAAGACAATTTTCTTTCACATTCATCTTAGTCTGTTAGACCTTCTCTAGTGGAACCTGACTTTTTCTTACTTGCCTGTACAACAGCTAGTACAGCAAGGTCCAATAAAATAAAAAGTAATAACTTTGGAAGGGTATTTCTAGATTACGATTAAAAGTACAACTGATAAAATGGCATTCTGCAACTCTGAGGAAGATCATTATAGTTACTTAAATAACATCATTAGTATTATTTATAAGGTCTAACATCAGTATTTCTGTGGCTCAATTCTCCCATCTTTCCACCTGACAGAAGTGTGTATTTGAGATATTTTGTACTCCTCATAGATTGTTTTTCACAAATAGACATAATCACATTTAACTGTCAAAGGAAAATTTGTCAGAATGCTGAAAAGGCAACTTTTTTTTTTTTTTTTTTTTCCCCAGTTAAGCAATCATCTTTTTTTTTTTTTTAATGTGTGTCTTTAGAAAAATGAAACAATTGCCTTTAGGTACTGAAATGCTTTTCTGGTGTTCCTTTTAACTGAAGCCTGTAGTGCAATATCTATCTGACAGCTGCTCATGGTCAGAGTTTATTTAACAATTGGAAAGCTGTCACAGCAAACATGAGCTCTCATGACTTAAAGAAGCAGCAGTCATTTTTTTTCTTCTGCAAAAGGCACCAACAGAAAGCCTGTACAAAAGGTTGGTTTGTTCCTATCATTATTAGTTTGGCATGAACATTGCAATGTATGTTCCACTGAAGGGTGATTACATTTTGCAGTACAATTGATTTTAATCCCCTCCCCCCCCCGGGTTTTCCCCATATTAAGCAATGACTAGACAGAAGGAGTGCCTGCACGCCTTTCCATAGCAACTTCTAAGTGATTTGAATGATGAAGGGGACTGTCTTGATTAAAGACAGCCAGACACAGGTCATTTACTGGGGAATTGGAAGGTACAACCCTGCTGCTGTTGTCTGGGCTGTGATCAGATTGATGAAGAAACAGCCAGAACACTACAGAGCTATCCATCCACATTACACTATTAGCCAACCAGCTATTTTGACAGCACAGAAAGCTTTATTATTACATTTTTTCTTCTTTTTCTTTTTTTTCCTTCTTTTTCTTTTTTTCCTTTTTTTAAAGACAATTATGTTTCCTAAAGTCAGACTTTCACATGTACATCCCTAGTCACACTCCAAGTAGAACTCAGTATAGCAGGTGCTAGAGTAAGAGAGCTTTCTTTCAACTTAATTAAAACCTATTATTATGTTAAACCTGTTTACCAAGCTATACTTGTAGACAGAACACTGCTCAGTTACAAGGGTAAAAGAAACCAAGAGATCTAGACATCAGACAGTCTGGTGATAACCTTTTTCATGATGAAACTGATGGAGTTTTTTTCTGCTGACTTCAAGGAAAGTAGACTCATGTAATTATATGCCAGACCTCTGTAGACCACACTAATTTAAGGTCCATTAGCTGACTTCTGCTTGGATAATGTTTTATAATCTAAAGAGTCAGGCACAGAACTTAACTCTGTCAATTGAAGTCACTTGATATGTGGGAGATCCGCATCCAGCTCTCCTCAGTTAAGATTACGTTTTGCTCAAATTTCTGAACGGTTCTTGCATACAAAAATAACAATTAAAGTAATGAAAGCTGTAAGTAGTAAGAGGAAGAAGCGTTTTCAAAATAGGTCTTAGATTATCAAAAAGGAAAAAAATACATAACACATTGTTCAAAATTCAATAGAAAAGTGGTGTTTGAAAAATAAAGATAAATGAGATCATACTCAGCAACAGTGAGGGGGCAAGCCTTGCTATACTTATACTCTATTTTATGGATCAGAAAAACCTTCACTTTCAGGATCAGATGCTTTTTAGAAGATTTGCTGTCAGTGAATGACAGAGGAAAGTCTACAAAATTATCATAAAAGCAGGATTCTCAACCATTTGTTGTCCCTTTTAGGCAACACAAAAGGGCAAACAGAACCTGTTACTGTAATTTATAGAAGGCAAGTGAAAGAAGAACATATGTTACAATGGAATTACTAACCTTCTACACAGAAATTACGTGTGTTGCTGCATTTATACCTGCTATTGCAAAACTAGAGTTTTAATACCACTATATATTTTGATGGCCTATTGAGCAGACAGTACTCGTATTTCAGGTAGGCAGGCAGATGGATAGATTTATAGTGGACCAGACTTGCGAAGGAGTAATAAAGGCAGGTCTTGTGAAATACTGAACAAATTGTCGTGATGTGTTAAAATCCCACTGATTCTAAATCAGACAAAGAAAAGGGTTGCATATGGAGAGACTGATGTAAAGATCACTGAAATCCCTTGGTTATCTGATCAAGCCCTTGAGTCTCCACTGCATAGCCAAAAAATGAATAAGAGTTATATAATTTAGATATGATATAAAACCAAATTAAAGCAAGGTAGTCTGTATAAGCATTTGCAAATTTTCCAGAACCTTGCTATAGGATCTGTAACAGTCCAATTAGATGCCACAGAGTGGAGGAGATTTAAATTCATCATCTAGAGACTTGCTCACCTCATTCATTAATGTCCAAGTTATAGATCCCTCAGGGTGGCTTACAGTCCTCCAATACTCATTTTTCTGTTGTTCAGACATACAGTAATAGTCTATGTGAAGGTACAACAGCTTAGAACTATAGTATAAATACTATATATAGCAAATTGCAATTTCCAAGGAAGTTAAGGATTCGGAAATTTAAGGGGGTGTGTGCTGCAAGTGTTGGGAGATCCCGCTTTATTCCAATGCAGTAATGATAAAAGCATGTAGATCCATCTATTGAAAAAAATATCCCACAATTTTATACAAGTGTTTCAAAGAACTTTTGTGTAATAAAAGCAGAATAAAGTTAATTCATGTCATTTAGCTACTGCACTGAGGGAGGAAAATAGAGAAGCTATGCTATCTCTGTGCATGCAAATGGATGCATAAAATGCATCATCTGCTCCACAGGCAAAGATATTTCTTCTGTTGGCAAGAAGAACTAAAAACAGTATTTAGTTTCTATACACTCTTTGACTGCCTTATCTGCCCAAATGTGACAATCTGCTGGACATTTAGTCTGCAAGGACTTTCCAGATATAAGACAAATCAAATAACCAATAACCAAGGGCAGAGGGACCCCATTGTTCTTTTCTGTTTTCAAAATGAGAAATCTTTGCTTGGAATATTATTTTACATTTGTCATATTGAAACATTAGGGGAGTAAGACATTTCTATGTCATGTCTGTCATTCTCTAGAAAGGGTCAATGTAGACCAAAAACTCTTCAGGATACACTTGAGTCATGGTAGTAGATGTTTTAATGTTTAGACTTGGGATTTTTAAGCTTTTATTTCATGTTTAAACCAACCAATCACAGAAGCAATTAAAATTTTCCATTTTTTTTCCCCCAAATACTCCTCTATATAAACATGGTTCCTCTCCATCATAGCCTTCACAGAACAAGCATGCAGGAGTATTCACTAATGACTGCTCCACCAGCTGCTCTTTCGAGGAATCCTTCTGTATCACAGATAAATGGGGAACTAGGAACCCAGTTATGCAGCACTGATATAGATAGAAGCGGAAGGAACAGCCCCTTGATTTTGCCAGCAGCTTAGAAGATTTAAGTTCCACAGGACAAAGTCAATGTCTCGTAGCAAGTGAAGGGTAGATCTGTCACACCCCAATAACTGCCTATGTCCTAACATGTAGTTTATTTCTTGAGTCCCTGTGGCAGGTTCCAGGATGGAAATGGTCAGCTGTGGGTGGCTTCATGAGCTGCTCAGCATTTTCCCCATTGCCTACAAAAGCAGAAACTTTTCTCCATTCTCACCTAGAACTTGTATGCCCAACTAACTCTTTCACCCCAATATCATTTCTATAGCCCTGGACAACAGGTTGAATCACTGTTTTGCTCTCACCTTCCAACAAAAGCTTTCATAAATATCTCCATCAGAAGGCTTCAAGGATGGATCTGGCAACAGCACTCCCTGACCAGGAGGCTGGACCTGCTCACTGCTGCTCAGTCCCATTGAAATACCCTCTCCTTGTATTTAAGTTCCATTCTTTATCAGTGATTGCACTTCTCACTTTAGCAACTGTGTGATAGAATCTCCAAAGCATCCAATTGTTAAACAGGAATGACCAAGTAGTTCTTTAAACATGGTGTTCACTTGCAAAAGCCAAGATTGGGTCATAGTCATATTATTTTATAAGCTTGTTCAATATAAACCAAGTGGCTGAAAGGTGTTTAATCACACATTCATAATTACAGCTTCTGCTTCACAAATATTTTCCTTCAGTTTGCCAAAAAGTGTGCTTTTGGAGTCTAAAGCTTCCTAGCAAATAACATGAAAAATATCCTTTAATAGAAATTACTGTTGCACAAAATATTATTTATTAAAATCAATCTTTAATGTACTGACAGATTCAGCTGCAAAATTATTATAAACTGAAAAAAAAAATCTTTAAAACTTATGTTTTAATTAACAAATATTATAGTGCTAAAACAGTTTAACAGAGAAGACATTACAAATTTTCAGCTCAAACAACTGTCAGTAGTCCTCAGATGTGTTTCATTAAAGGCTTTTACAATCAAATATACATCTACTACCATTTACTGCTTAGTACTGAAAAAACAATTAAACACTTAATATGTAGTTACTATTTCTATTGCTCAGAAATATAAATTCAAAATGAAGAGTCCCAAATTTGCTTCTAATCTGTACTAGATAAAACAAGTGACATTTGTTTTAAATTGCAGTGGTCTAACATATCACCTAGCATATAGCTCTCCTGGAGGAGAATAGCACCTAAGATGCCTCTCATCCTCTCTTTGCTTTACCTCTGATAACTAGTATTTAAAGAGTGTCCAATGCAATCTGTACTGAGTTCATTACTTTAGTACACAGATACTCCACTAAAATCATACACTCCATTTAGTCAAAAGGAGACTGAAACTGAATCTCGTGTATATCACTACAGTTATTCCACTACTATAGAAACAGCACCTGGGTTAGAAGCTGGTCTCTATACAAAGTAATATGTAAATATTGTTCTTTATTCATGTTTCTATATTATATGGTAAGGCTGTTAATGCTATAATGACTTTGGAGAATAAAAAAATAGGTCTCAAAAAAAAAAGATTGAAAAATTAATAGTGTAATAGAACTTTACAAAGTGCTTAACTGCACAACTTTGCTAACGTGTTCAGGCAAAAGAAATATATTTTATCAGTTGTATTTAGCATAGCACACTTATACTTTAACCATAATTTATACTGAAATTACTTATTCACAAAACTAATAAGCATTACATTTTAGCCTCAGAAAAGAAGTATTAGGAAATTAATATATGGCATATTGGATATGAGTAGAGATTAAAGGAAAAAAGAGAGTTTCATACAAACTAGGAACAGATTCAGAAACTTACACACATTCATTCACACAAATGTTCACCAACACAGCTCAGTGAGAATTTAATCTAAGCCATCTAATTCGTTCCATTACTATTGCAGTGTCTTGTCTTCATGCTTCTAGAAGGCAGAAGCTACACACATGGACTATTTTTTTTGTGCTCTCCATACTGAATAAATTGTACAGACCACTGTGATAAGACACATTTATCTCCTTAAATCATGCAATTAGTCTGAGCTGCTGTTTCTGGTAGGATATTTACCTTTTTTCATAATTTACTTGAAGACACTGTGTGAAAATAGATTACTTAATGTCTACATTACACAGCAGCATAATATCACTGTACAATGAGATATTATGAACACACTCAATTCAAAACCTGCTTCAGCCTTACAGAGAAATACTGGATCAGAGCTTAGATTGGGGGAAA
>JANHGN010004507.1:103279-126795 GCA_024605025.1 Megaceryle maxima
ACAGTAATTCAAATACAAAATAAATCTTTATCTCTTTTGGTTTCAGAGAAGTGGCCATCTGTCCATCTCATTTTGCCCCCACCTACACTTCTGAGGAAATGAACACTAAATCTTCACTTGCGTTAACAACATGTGGATACATTCTTAAATTGGTGTATCTCAATGTCTTTCAGGGACTTGAGGTATAAATCAGCACCTGCATTAGAAATCAGGGTTGTTGTTGGGGTTTCATTGTTTTGGTTTGGTTTTTTTGGTTTTTTTTTTTTTTTTATGTGAGGAAAAATGGGTATTAAAGTACTGTACTTCTCACAGAATATATTAAGTGCAACTAAGGCAATGACACTGCATCAGCAGGAAGCTTGGTTGCTCACTTCTCTATATTTATCTAATTCTCTGATGTGGGTTTTGATTGTAACAGCATTAGTCCAACACACAGGTCTGACATTAGCACCAATAAATCATTGAAGTACCCTGTGTCAGAGGCTTTGCTGCACTGAGGTGTGTGAGCAGTTGAGCAATTCCACCTATGGAAGTGGCACTAGTCATACAATTTAAGTACACCACTGGAATGGGAGTCAGCACTCAGATCCTGTACAGCAAGTGTTTTCTTTGCCACTTGCCTAAATGTAAAAGTTAAATGTAAAAATAGAGGGATGCTTAAAGATAAACAAGTATTTATACGCTCTAGAAGATAGGGCTTGATTGTATAGGGAAAGTCTTCCTTACAACTCTATATGACATAATAATAATTATTGTTTAATATTATTATTGTTGCTGTTGTTGCTGTTATCATAAACAGATATGTTATTTGTAATGGTCATTTAATATCAAATTCAGTTTTGAAATATTCCATGATCATTTAAGCACTGAAAAAAGCAACTAAGGTTAACAAAAAAAGCATAGGTTTTTTTTACACAGCTATGAGCTGTTCACTGCCAAGCTTCAAATTTTCAAACCTCCTTTCAAATGCAGTTTTCTGTGATGTTGCTTCCTCTTGTTTAATAATGACAATTCATAAATAAAACACCTATTATATCAGATACCAGGATGCCACCTTCTGATAAGCCATGTAGTCTAAGGAAGCAAAAGAAAACAAACACACACACACACACAAAATAAAACAAAACCACACACACAAAAAACCCAACCAAACACCAACCCACAATCACACAACCAAAAAACAACAAAACCCCATAACTCCATCAGACTAAAGTCCATCAATGTAATGTTACTCTTCTTCTATTTTTTTTTAATTATTCTATACTGTAAGAAATTCTTGTTGTACAGTGTACTCCAAAGAATATCACTTGAAAGTCGCACATCCAAATTAATCAGCTGTTTCATTTGCAAATATATTCTGCCTTTCAAAGCCTGACTTCCAATGTGCAAAGCTGTCACCTCCCTAACATGCCACTGCTGTGGCATGTGTGGTAATAGCATTTATAGTAATGAAGAGACATTTTTTGGAAAAACCTAAATAGACTCCATCTTCTCAAAGACAGGCACTATCTGCATTCAGTGCTGCCATTTAAAACAAAAAGTAAAATATCATGACAAAAGATGTAGAAGATGTAAAGAAGGGATTATTGTACAAGTAAAACACTGACACAGAATATTAAGTTTCTGCGGAAATTAACATCAAATTAGCATAGCCATGCTGTCTTTAAATTCTTTCCATTTCAGAAAGTCACGCTGAATTACATTGAGTTCTTGCTAAAGGCACAGCTGGCATGTTGTGGTTGGGATGCAAATGCATATTAATGGCTATTTGAAAAGGATAATAGTATACAAGAAAATAATCAATGCATTCTTTTCCTCCTGTTCAAGAGGTTATCAGTCTGTTCCCACACACACTGCAGTTTTCTGACTTGAAAACAATTTTGAGAACCGTCCATTACAATATGAGGTCCAAATCCATTAACTCTTTGTATGTTAGAAAGCCTAGGGGAGGTCAGGACACCTAGTCACAAGATTATGACAGTGTCTGCAAAGGCTGGTGCAGGTGGACCTTAGATATATTAAAATCATGACTCAGTTTCACCAGGCTACTAGACAGATGAGCTGTATATCAGATGTGCTAGCATACTGTAAACTGCCAGAAAAAAAAAATCAATGCAATTACCCTGTGAAGGACCAGCAGCAACCAAAAGAATATTTCAATCTTCCACTTTACAAAATTAACCTTTTGAAATGGCTAGCGTCAGGCTTCACAGTCCAGTTAAGTCATAAACAGCTGTGTAGGTCTTACATTGCTGTTGTAATCGTCAATTATGATACATATTATTTTTCTTAAATCTGCAGAAACTGGAGATTGAAGGATAATGCTAAATGTCACTATTGGAGTGATACAAAAGTGTCAGATTCACTCTTTAAAAGAAAAAGAACTCTTACAGATAGCTCAGAAATTACTTACGTAAACCTTAGAAAAATAAGAGTTCATGATGTTTGGGCCTCACATTTGAAAGCCTATTTCAAGAGACTGCAAGTGTTATGATTCACAAAGCTCAGGCACAGTAATGGTTTCCAACAGCACATACAGGGCCAAAGGGCGATTAGGGTCAGTTCACAGTAAAGCTGAACAAGAATGACATTAAAAATAATGCAGCTTTAAAACAATGCCTTCTCACAGTGGCTTTGCTCTCCTTTCTCATACTGGGGTAAATGCTCTAAGGTCAGGAGGCCACAAAGCTTGTCAGTGCGTTCAATGCACATTAAAAAGACAGGCTATTAAGGAACAGTCTCTGACATTTACTTGGAAGCCAACCCTCCCCTTGTCCTGTTCCCCCATTTCAACACATTCTCTAATTAGGCACCAATACAATGCAATATAATTGATGTCATAGTCATTACCAGGAATTACCCATTCTCCTATCAAACCAGAGTGTACAGAAAGGGCTGTGTTTGAAATGGGTGAACTTAATTGCCCAATGGTCCCCAAGAGGGATGTACAAATAGATCAAGACATCACACACGCACAACTGATCTCCGCTTTGACACAAGTTTTTTGTCACTCCCTCATCCATCTTTGCTTACTAGGGTTAATGGTGGCTGGAGTCGACACTGGACAATTTAATAAATAAGAGCATCGGATGTGCTTCAAATGAAGCATACCAGAACACAGGATTTAGTGACATTTTGATTAAAGGTCCAAACATAGTGAAGACTTTTTGTGAGGCAGCTGCTTAAAAGACAATCTATTTGAGTGAAAACAGAACAGGGTAGTTGGTATCCCTTAGCAATTTACTGTGAAACATTTGTTTGCTTCACAACAATCTGATTCACAATCATTGCACTTGCATGGTTGGTTGATTAAATCAGTATCTCTAGAAGTCATTACAGTGAGCAAAGAAAAAAAAAGTCAATTGCTAAAGTAATGTCTCCCTGTGCTATGCAAAATAGATAAATCACAAGAGTGCATTCCATTTCCTTTTCCAACATCTCATTCCGTTTCTACTTCCCAGCATAAAGCATGGGGGGTTCTAAGTTACAAGGTCATAAATAATATTTAATTAAGAAAAGTGTTAATCCAGAACAGTGGTGATAGTTGTTCTGAAGGGAGCGCAAAACTAACAGTTTAATAAACAATTGCAGATTCACTGATATTGACCCAGGAAAGTAAAGAGAAAGAAGGGTATTCAAATAGAAACAATGGCAATTTGAATCTGATCATGAAAACAACACAAGCCACACTCCACCTCAGGCTGTCTCCCCCTCCATGCTGTGATCTGCACTGCGACAGGTAGAGATGCCTTGTTTCCAATCTGAGCTATCAGAAATAACTATATCAGAAGTAACTAAAGAGTATTTAAAAAGCACAGATATTAAGTATTCAGGCAAAAAAAAGAGGGAAATAAGAAAAAGCCTGGCAAGCAGGGAAAATCTTAACTCTTGCTGCATTTATTTATTCCTGGATGGGTGTCAGTAAGTAGAAGAGAGCAATAGCTCTCAGGGACAGAAAGTGGGAATGAAGGGACATAGCCCTTATACTGCAAAAGCACAAACTGTAAGATCAAATTGTTTAATTTAGATAAATGTCTGTGAATGAGAGCATTTTAACTTTTTTTTTTTTTTAAACTGTATTTTATTCATAAAATGCTACCCTAGGCAGTTTCCAAATTGCTCAGTGAAAGGCTGTCGATATCATTAGATAAGATGAAGGAGCCTTTTAAACCAGTTGCAGTTTCTGCATTTCTCTTCATTGTCATGACTGTAATACAATTTTGCTGTGACAACATACCAGATTCCAAGGATACATTGAATGCCTTGACAGCTCTGAATATGTAACATTCCCCAGATGGAAGGCAAAATTTTAGTACAGCTGTGTTCTCGTGTTCACCATAACGATAGTTCTGAAACATGAGAGCCACACCTTTGCCAGACACTCATTCATTGTGTCACAATCTACAATTTTCTTCTTTGTAAGAATATTTTTCATAATTTTCTTTTTACTTTTGTCTGCATTTGACATGTTATACTGGTATTTTTTATATTAAAGTTCTTTCTTGCCTGTTCCATGACATGCAGGTTAAAATAAACTGCACAGCATAGTAAGGTGTGTGCTGTTTGCTTATTTCAAAATATTCTCTCACACAGAGACATTTCTAATTAATTTAGTAGTACCTGAAATGTGTACATCAAAGAAAATTGCCTGCAACAAGCACTAACCCATTATCCAAATTTTGTCAAGGGTTCTGGTTGGATTGCACAGAAAGGTCAGTCTTCTCCAGATGAAAACTGATGTGTTACATTGCAATCATGAAGCCAGCTTTAAATGTAATGCCTGTCCCGTTGCCCATGTCTTACATCCTAGTTACAGATTAATGCTTCAGAGATGCATTGAAAGGTGCTAGATTTTCATTCTCTGTGGATTACAGGCATTATATTAGATAAATATAGCAGATCCAAACAGGACCAGATTCTCAAGTGTGATTTGAATGATCACAACCTGAAAACATCATTTGAGCAACATCCATGTGCCACAAAGTCAGTTTCACTGAGCTGAGTCTTTTATGAATAGAAATAGTTGTATTTCCCTTCCTCAACCATCTTCACTAATCTCTTGTTTATTTAAGAGGCTGTTAAAGGACTGCATTCAGAAATCATGAATCAGGCCTCAAATTCAAGTGTGTGGTTTGAATTTATGCTTAAATGTAATGTTCAGAATAATTTTATTTTACATTGGCTTTATCTACATTATTTCAGAGAGCTCACAATGGCTTTTCAAGAATTATCCCACTTTCAGGAGGTAGTAAAGACAACAAACCCCTTCACTGATTTTGTTGTCTGAAAGTTAAGCAGCAGTAACAGGCAGATGCTTTATGGGTTTTCTTGATGTGAGGCTGATATACTTTTCAATGACTAAAGAATCTGTGTACTCAACCTCCATTACATTAATTACAATCTGAGGGGGATTTGTGTGGCCTCCTTTAGGTTCTCAATTTAGATTTTTTAAATTACCCCTTTGGAAGATTCTGCCTCTTATGACTGACTGCATGGACTGCATGGGGAAGTTGTGTCTGAACTGGTCTTTCTGAGCTGCACCTAAAGATTGTATTATGGGGTAAATAGCACAGGAACTTTCACAGGTATCTAATACCTTATGGTTGCTTTGCAAAAAAAAAATTCCTTCACTAAATTGTCAACCTGCTTCTCTCAACAAAATTCCCCTCTTAAATTCAAGTGAGAGTTTGGGAATGGGCCAGTCTACCACCTGATCTGTGTGTGTATAGAAGAAGGTAAACAAAGACAGAGACATCTGACCACTCCCCATTTGTAAATTAGCATGTCCTTTTTTCCAGTAGCAATCATGATTGCTGAAGGCTACCTAGAAAGCATTCTGAGATCAACTGATGTTTAAAAGGACCTTAGTACACAACAAAGTAGCACAATGAAAATTTGATCCATTTATATCCCTTTCTAAGCATGTCACTGAAACATAATCTTTCATTTAAAAGACAAGAGTGCAGTGCTATGTGAGATCTGTTGCCTGCAGTACAACAGACAATACTTTAGATAAGAAGGATGAGGTAGCTTTCAGTCCTGCAAAGGTAACAGACTACTTTAATGAAAGTTTAGAATTTGTGTTTAATATTTAATCAACTTAATACTTTGATTTATGTAGGCTACTGTATATCCTCCAAGGGAAAGAGGAGAGTACTTTCACAGAAGAGCATTTGGGGAGAAAAATGTTGACATTTCTACTCAAGTTAAACTCCTAATTGTGTATAAATCTTTTATAGTTCTGTTTCTCTGAATAAATTACTTCCACATTGCAAACACAAAATCAGACATATCTAAACTGTAGTTTATGATAAGCACTAACCATAAAAGACCAACTTCTCCTGAATAACAGTACGAAACCAGCACTAGTATCAGACACCAGGAGAACTGTTAATGCACACAAAACACAGGTCTATTGACATGTTCTTCAACTCTGTAACAATTCTTTACTGAGAGCGCTAAAAGCAGTTCTAGATAAAATAGAACAAAATGTAGGCAAAACAATGATGTGCCATGAAAAGGCCAAAGAAGAAGACAGTGAGAGATTTTTTTTGTGGACTAGTAAACTGTAAAACTTGTTGCTATTCACTGTCATAAGATTACAGTATTCTGTCTTCTCCACTTCTCATGGGATACTTTGAAATTGTATCTTGCTCCTCCTAAAATCCCACATCCTTCAGCAAGTGAGCATTTATCACATTGACTTTTGACTTTTACCATTTCTTTTCAAATGCCAATCCAAGCAGTGTGTCAGCACAGGAAGAGTCACATCATCATTCACACAGTCCATTGGTAGTGGTTTTAGGGAGGTAAAGTGGGCAGATTAATTGTGTTCCCACAAAAAAAAAAGTAAGTGACCTATGAAATGTGAAGCTGACCTTTTATTTGTTATCAGTCATCTGGACAAGTAAAAGGGACCACCCTCTTTGTTATGCTTATTGGCCTTTTGTCAACACTACATGATCCAAATTGGTATTTCCTGAAAGGCTAAACCAATTACAAGTGACCTGACAAATCATAAAGGAAATCATGTCAGAACCATGAAAAGAGTCATCATCGTTGTCATGGGTTCATTAGACTTTTGGGCAAGAAAGTGTGAGCAGAAAATACTTAGTCCTGCAAACCATTCCTATCCCCTAATATTGAGAGAGAAGAAGCAAGAAAAACCATCCAGAGCAGTTGTACCTTTCCACATGCACTCAAATCCTGAGCACTCACTTGATGCAATATAAAAGGCATCTCATTCTACATTGCTTTGCACTGCTTTTACAGCAGTATAGGTTGATTTGCTTTAGTAGCTTCTAGAGTAAGACTGTCATGGCAATAGAAAAAACAAGTCCTACTAATTTTCTATTGGGAAAAACTGATATTAACCAACAAGGCATTTAACATTTCAAAAGAAAAGCCAGAAAACAGCTTTGTATGTAGCTGTAGTTAAGTGGTAAACCATTATTTCTTTCTAAAGCTATCTTTTAATGGTTTAAGCCAGACACTACCTGGTCCTTTCCAAGCTGGCCTCTTCCACAAGCATGAGAGAACCACTCAGGGACAACCAGTTCTCTAACTCTGCCTGGTATCATGTCACCTTTAGGCACTCAAAGCCAGAGTGTCTCATGGACTGGTCACAGCTGATTCCTACAGAGATGCATCTACTCACATGTCCTCTAGAAAAATATTATTCAGCTAGCATAGCCATAAAATATAACGCTAGATTTTTCAGACAGGGCTTTTTTTATTCATGGCAGCATGCCAGAAAACCTAACAAATGGCAAAGTGCTAAGGTTATCTGTCTTACAGCTTGAACCCAAAGAATCCAAACTATGGGTTTCTTTTATACACATTTACCAAGTTCCTCATGTGTTAGCTCATTCATTCTTCCAGTAGTTCTCATCTGCTATCATCCAGATGCCATTTAGTTCATTGTTTTAGTTGTATACTAAAGATTCTCTCAAGCTCCAGTTACTAGGGAACAGCATGTGGTTTATTTGTGCTATCTATTTTCAAATGCCTGTTTAAATGTTTCTTGATCTGCACATCTTCTGACACAGGTGGTTTGTGTACAGTTTTGTTAGTCCTTTGATAGTCACTTCGGTGACTATGCACAGACTCCTTGATAGTTTTTAAGTGTTTAACTGCTTAATCAGCCATACACTCAAGCTCCCATTACTTAAGGGACAAGCATTTAGTACTTTTCAGACTCCTGTAACACTGCTTTAGCCTTAAGCAAAGTAAAAATGGATGCTAGGACAGGTTCCTTTCAGCCAAAATCTATTATTCTAGTAAAATTCTTACTGCAAATAATTTCACTGTTAAAGGACGTAAGTAATGTGATTATTTTCACTGAACTCAATGAATCCTGTAGAAACAGAAGAAAAAAGAGTTACCATTAGGTATTTCAATAAGTTTGGGGTTTTTTTTTTAAATAATTTTGAAAAGGTTAAAGCAAATTTATACATCTGCTCTAGGCAAAACTTCACCATTTTCATCCTCTCTAAAAAATGTTTTCAACAAAGTGAAAGGAGGAAGAATAAAAACAGCAAAAAATGGAACTAGAGAAACACAAATCTGTTGCTGAAAGAAAGCCTATAATTTTTGGTGTTTCACATAGCTCTGTTTTCAAAAGGTGCTGAGCAGCTATAAAGTATTTTCACTGACTATCTACTTTTATTGGTTATCTACCATCTTCATGATCACGATTACTTTCATGACTCTATATAATCCATTGCTTTAAGTAAAAAGCCACTCTAACTCATGACACAAACACATTAAAATTGCATCACTTACTTAATAAGAAGTCAGCTTGAGGAAAATCACAACACATACCTAAAATATGGTCTTTGGATGTTAGTACTAAAGAGCCAGAATTCCTTGCACCAGAATAAATGCTTTACAGAACAGAGTAATGGCATCTGTAAATATGAAGCATGACACGCTGGAAGCATCTGAACAACGGTAATTGCAGCTTCTACTTGAAATTCTTTGGGGAAATTTGATGAGCTCCAGTTTCAGTACCACAATGAAAAATTGATACTTTAAGAATGGACAGAGGAATGGAATAATGAAGTAATGAAAGAAAAAAAAAACAAAACACTTTGGGGGACTTTCCTTTTTCTTTGTTTATTGTGGGCCTGCTCCTCTACAAACAGCCAGTGCCTGTTATAAAATGATAAACCTCTTCAAATAATAACTATTTCAAAGAAATACAAAGTAGAGGGGTGGAGGGAGGAAAGGCTATGAAACCTGCTGGGTTCATGGAACCTTCAGGAAATGAAGGAAAAAGTGGATTTAGAAAATGCCCTGAATAACATCTCTGAAATAGAAGCTATGTTGGTATTAGCAAACACTGTGGCACAACAGGAGTAAATTTAGGGAGCGAAGCAGTTATGCTGAGGACCAAATGCCCAAACCAGGTGCACGAGACATTTTACTATGGACTTCATTATAGTTTTGTCCTTTGGACAGAATGCCTATGAACAGTTGGAGAATGTTAGTTGTGCCCTTGAAGCAAAACTTCTAGTTAATTTTCACCTGGAATAAAATCTGTGTGCACTGAGATCATTCTGCAATGTGAATCCAATGTGTACATTCCTGATTTGAACTAAAATGCTAACCACAGCAGAATATATAGATAAGAGTAGTAAACTTTTGCAATAATATTTGTATACCCTTTCTCACTCAAGAATTTCCAACACAATTCCTTCTTCATTTGTAAAGAACTTTGTTAAAAAAAAGAGACCACTGTGAAATAGTTTGCAACATAAAGAGTTTTCTGATTATTTTATCCCTTTGTGACTCATTTTTATAATGATAGCCTTCACTACAATCATTCCATCAAATCATAAGTAAATCAAAATGCATTCAGTGACTGGTAAGAACATGAAAGACCAGAAAGGATTGTCTCAAGTGCCAGAATTGCTGTGTAGGTCTGAGGTACTTGTATGATAGCTGGGGATGAGGGTGCATTGCCTACTTTGTCATTGCAGCCTCACCACTGTTAAGAACACATGCAAAAGAAATGGAAATTACAGAACAAGTGGATTACAGGGTGAGTTTCAAACCTGTTCCCAGAGTCACAGCTGTGGTGTACCAGGGTGTCAGGGCTGTGCCTGTTTGCACATCCAATATACTTGGCCATTAATTCCCTGAGCAGTCCAGGAACTCCTGTACAGATGAGATCATGGACTGATCTGAGTCAAAGGACTTACTTCATCAAGGTGAATGACTGAATCCCAGCCGTCTCCACAGAAAAGTCACTACCTGGTGCAGGAGCTTTTAAAGAGGGAACTTTGGCCACTCCTGAAGATCCCCCCAGGGAGTACCTGCTGTACCTGTACTGATTTGGACATTTCACTGCATCTATCAACACTCTTTGGGGTAAATCTGGCCAGATGCTCTCTTTTATGGCTTCTGTTACAGAATTATCTAAATTGTACATTCATAAGTTATTTTCAAATATTCTGCAGAAATTGGTCCTGCAGATCAAAGTGTGTTCATGTAGAACATTCTCTGTATATAAATAAAGCACTTAGAGGATGTTTTGTATGTACTCTAAGATAATTTATAGATATGGATCACATTTGCACTTAAGTCATCATGTAGGACACTGCATATAAGAATTCAGCAGAACAGTGCTCATTACAAAATTATAAAATACTTCTTGCAGTTGCTTTTTCAAGGGTATTTAAAAATGCAATACAATTATATGCAGAAAAAAAAATAAATTACTTTGAATTATAAAATTCAGTATAAAAAACACACAAGAAAAATTATTTTCACAGCAGTTTTAAATAGATCACCTAATTCTTTAAAAGTGTACGTATGTGCATGTGTAGGTATATGTAAATACATATACAAACATTACAGAGAAGCCTTTCGCAAGGATTCATGAATACATCAAGTGATTAATTTCAAATACATTTTAGCAGTAGCAGAAAAAAAATGTAACATTTACACAGCTCAAATTCATAGTTATTCTGGAAATTGTTTACAAATAAATATAAGTAGTTAATAGATATAACTCTTTCTCAATCTCTAACTACTTTTAGTAGAAGAGTTTTTCTGTACTCTCATATTAAAAGGTATTTAGCAAATTTCTGTCTATTTCTTTCTAATATGTGTTGAACCACTGCTGTAAACAAACCTGCATGAACATGTGTGTGGATTTACACAGACATACCCTTTGACATTTCACTCTATCAGAAAATGATGATCTGATTTTTGTATTACAATATTAAAAATCCATTTTTACATTTCCCTGTCCTTAACTTAGTTCTTAATCCTGCAAACACTTCTGTATAAGAAGCCTTGTGCACCTGCATGAAAATCACTTAAGGTAACAAGAAAAATTAACTTGCAACTTCCCATGTGGAACTGATTACAGAACTACTGATTCAATCTACAATGAATAGAGCAAAAAAAGATTAAGTACAGCAACATCAGCTTCCCTGCACAAAGTAATAAAAATGGCCAAATTTCTACTCCTCTTTTCTGCAGTGTATATACCTAACTACTCATTAGCTTACTACTGTGTATTTCTTACTCATCCCATACACAATTTCCACTCAAGGCATTAGGAATCTAGTGCAAAGAAGAGCTGTGTAGCAGGCATTAGAGATCTGCAATGCAGACTGAAGAACAGATTTTTGCTACTCTTTCAGTCTGTGTTTTCCTATGTGGATACAGATTATTCTGGTTAACAACAGTGTCATCTCAGAGTGCAGTGATATACAAGCTTAATGGGAGAAAAGGGAAGAGCTCTAACACACTTTAAAATGACTAGCTGTACCAAGGTGTTGAAGCACACATAAAATTACTTGTGCTGTAAAAAAAAAAATCTCTAAGGCAATCTCTAACATGTTATTATAAAATTTATATCAATATAAGAAATTAGAGTGGTCCTCCAAAAAGCCAGAATAGGTTCCATTCGTATTATAGCTAGTAATGATTTGCCAGGTAGGCATGAACCTAAAAGTTTTTGGGTTTTTTTTTTTTATGATTTTCTTACTTTGCTTCCTGAAAAGAAAAAGGACATTCCATGGCTAGGAGGATTCTTTAAATCACTGCAGGGACTTTTAAGCATTATCAGCATCTCCCACATCTAGTATTGTGGAGAAGCCATAGATTATTTCCATGTGAACAATTTAAAAGCATGAAGAATTTAATCTCTATATCAGCAAAGTACTGATAAAAAATCCTGGCATTTTACAAGATTATCAGATTCAGACAATGAAGCAGTTAAGGTATGGTACCAGAAGGCTGGCTACTTGTATGAACAGGAGCCTGGGTATTACACAGCATTTCAAGATAATCTGAAGAAATAAACAGGAGGCAAACCTGGGCAAAGAGGCTTGGGTGAACATGGCACATATTGGTAGTAAAAAGCAGCTTGCTGAGTTAGAAGGATGTTGTTCTAGGGTTGTACAACATGCTACAGCAGTGAGTACTGAATTTTATTGCAAATAATTATTTCTTCTTCAGTAACATGTGGGAATCCATGGACCACATTATCTGGCTACAATAACAGAGCATACAATGATCATTTCTGCAGCAACAAATCACCAGTAAAAGTATGAATCTTCTTGGGAAATTCTGTGTTCTGTTCCTGCTTCCATCTGTCTGGAGAAGAGCCATTTCCACCCTAACACCTGTCTTAGCTCTGCATTATGGCCGGGTTATTACAGCCTGCCTTCCCACATGGCCTATTAACCAGCACAGCAGTGGCTGTTAACATGGCTATGTACACTACACAGGGCTACACACACTCTGGCTGCAGAAGCTTAGTGTCCAAGCAAAACAAGCTTGTATTTGCCCACACCTACAGTCTAAGGAACACGGTTATATGCAAAACTCTCATGTTTCCATCAGCTTTTTACACTTAGACGCAAAGCAGATTTGCTGTATGTCAAGCATGTGACATCTAATCTGTGCTGACAGACCATATCCTTACAGGTGAATACCTGAATGGCTCTTGCAATACAATTGTCTCACATCATTTCACCCTCTCAGCAGAGGATTTTGGATATATATCAAGGCAAAAAGAATCAAACTAACAGATACCAGTAACAAGGTAGTGTGAAGTAGTTAGGAAAAAAATAACCAACAGCCATCCAAAAAACAAGTCCAGAGTCTGGCCTTCAGGTTACAGCTTTTTTAACTCTTACAAGTATTATCAATCTGGAGAAGTGATGCCTGGTTTAGTGAGGATATTTCATCCTGATGTTAGATAGGAAACCAGCAGGCTTTTTTTAGTTAGTACACTAGAGTACAAAGGAAGAAAAAGAAAAAGAAAAAAAGAAAGTATCCTGACAGAAACCTGCACCTCAAAACAAGATAACTATTCTGTTAACAAATTACTCTACTGGAATCTCACCTGTACTGTGCTGTATCTGGTGATATTAGGCTTCAGTCACGATCAGAGAAGATTTAGAGAACCTTGATGATGCAGCAGAGATGTAAACCTTTTTGTAAAGATTATATTCAAGAAAGCTGACCTTCAAGCAAATTGCCTTGCCCATAGGCTCACCTTCATGCTGTGTAGTGTTCAACTCTTGGCAAGCAAGAACCCTGAGACTGAAATATTACTAAGGGAGGAATGATAAAACTTTAAGTATATTATAATTTTTTCTTTCTCTCTAGAACCTGTACAAATGTTTTATATTTTAAAAGTGTGAACATCACCCTCCATTTAGTTTTGTCTTTCTGGCATCAATTCCAAACATCTTGTAGTTCAAACAGCTCAGAAGTCAGAAGCTTCTCTGTCAGTGAAGAGTGACAACACAACTCTTTAATATTGGTCCTCACAATATCCAACAACCTGAGGCCTAAGAAATCATTTCTAGAGACAAAGGGACATTTGGATTTCAATGCTGTTCACTTTTTACCTATCGATAGAACCATGCTATGCCCCCCATGTCTAGTGACATCCATTCTGTTGTAGGACTGATGGAGTTAATGCAGACCTCCCATTTACCACTACTGCTGGGTGGAGTCAAGTGGGGATTTAGCACAAGGACAAATAGGATTCTGGTTCCCATGGAGAATACACCTCCATGCCACATGACACAGTCAAATCTTCCATCGTCATCACATTCAGAAGGGTAATGTGCTCTGTACTGCATATAGGGAGTCACTCAAAACTTTGCCGCTTTCAATCCATGCCATACAGAAAATGACAGTCAGTTTGCTTGGAAAAATGCCACAAAAATTCATTTGAACAGTGAGAAAAACATTCAATATCTGGACACTAATTTCAAGGAAGCCCTTGTACAGAGACATTTCTGACAGTAAGTTCAGTTAAAAAAATTAATTCTAAGCCCTTCGTATACAAAAAAAATCTATTAATTAAAGATCATGAAGAATTATGAAAAATAAAATGTCTCAGCTTTAAATAACTTTGAAAAAAAAAAGCTGTTATATTTTAAAATCTTAGACTTGCTGTTAATTTCTTTCCAACTTCACTGTTTCTTTTATTTGTCCTCCCTAGTTATAGTCTTCTATATGCCATGTAAAGTAAAACATCTCAGTTTTAATAAGTTTAATATTTTTAAGAAGTTTGACAAAAAAGGCCTTTTCCTATTCATCATTTTTACATAGGTATCTGTAGACCTTCAAATGTCATCTTAGGCTGACAGTTCTTGTTTATTTTTTTTATTCCCTCCCCACCAATGAACGAAACCTGAAGACTGATTTGAGAGGGATAGCTGGAGATCTAGACAGATAAAGAAATTCTTACCAAAATTCTTTGGACAACAAACTGATGTTTTCAATTCACTATTACACAACAATTTACTGTGACAGTTGCTACAAAAGGTACCGATTTCATTACATTACCAGAAAAAATAAAAGACCTATTGCTTCTGCTTATTTACACTGTAATTCCACATCATAACATTAAAATTATTCATCTTTCTGGCTGGTAATGTTTCAGTCTTTACTATGATTTCTACTTCCCAGGATTAACTTTCTTTATTAGGGAATCTAACACATAAAACTTTGGATCTTACAGATTTAACACATCCCTTCTGCAGAGCCCTATGGTCAAAGTAAAGGCACATTCATAAAGTAGGTCCTTCTGAATCCCAGGACACTGCAAACTTTATCATCTTTCTGAAAAGGACATGTATAAGAAGCTTCTGTAAGACTAAGCAACAGAGAAAATAAAGTGTGATAAATAAAATACAGGCAAGAAATAAAAGAGGGGATAAACAGGGACATTGTGGTGCTCAGGCTCTTACAGCCTGAAGAACAATCAGGAAAGATTATTGGCCTCTTCTCTTTTGTCCTCTTCAACACAAGACTGGCCTGAAAAAGTGCTCTTATTTAAAGAAAATGAATGGAAATAAAATGCCTAATGCATGTAGCTAATAATTGCTCTCTTCAATCTTTGCATCTGAGTCTTTACTGAATTCTGTCCTCCAACTGGTCAGGAAATTCTCTAATAAAGTGTAATCCCAAACCTGGAGGAGAGGTCATGTGCTGACTGTAGACATTACTGTGTGAGGTGTCATTTTAACCAGAAGGTCAAATTAGGTGATTACATTCACCTATGGTCCAGGTCACCATACCACCCTCTGCAAATCTCAATAGCCTGCAGGTATTTGTATCTTAAGTTCTTTATCATTTTTCCAAGAAAGGAGAAAAGTAAATCAATATGATTATGAACTCTAGGGCATGTATCTCTTGCACACCTAGTCCAGTTTGTCACATTTCACCATCACATCATAAATACAACATGAATTAATTTCATCCCGATCCTCCAAGAAAGTTTTTATAGAGTAGTTGTGACCTTAGTATAGTCTCTGTTATGAAATACATGCAGCAAAGTCCTCACCTACAGCTGGCTCTTATCCTGTTGAGATCATATGGAAGACATGGCACAAGCAGAAAATAGTCACCTGCATACTAACGATGTTACTGTCATTATCATTATTGTTGTTTTGTAACAAAGTCACACTCATGGACCATGAGCCATGTTGCTACCCTCTGCATACAGTTACTCCAGTTTGTGTTGTGGCCAGAGCATCCCATTTCACAGATGTCTTGCAAAACACAAACCCAAAGGTAATACAGGCAGATAAGCCAGTTAAGAAAACAGCAGGGCAGTAGTGTTCCACATACCAGGCAAACCTCTCAGCACATTATCACAAACCACTGTCAGGTTTCCTGATGAATTAGAGCAAATGAGAATGTTAAAGTCAAACCTAAAGAGGAAAAAGAAACACTACCCATTAAGATTTTAACAGAGAGACTCTCTCTCAAGAATATGGGTGACCGAGGAGAAAAGACTGTTGGAAATTTTAGAAGGTGGCTGACAACAATTATCATCATGGGCTAACCAGAAATAGAAACTCTTTCCAGCAGAACAAACTAGCAAAGGGCCAGCTGTAATGTTTTGTTTAAATACATTCAAAGTAACAGTTTTACATTTTCAGTTCTTCCTCCCTTCTGTAAAAACTCCTTTAAAATCAAACTTTCCCTCAGCACAGTCCAAAATAAATGCAGAATCAAAACTCCAGTGTTTTTCCCTCAGCAGACTGCTGTGGCCAGAGAAAAGCAAAAAGCAATCTACTCACCTTCAAGAACTTTTGGTATTAAACAGCAATGACACTCCTACAGCTATGAAATGCTGATGAAATGCTGATGCTTCCAAACACAGAGTTTATAGTTTGTCTAAACTCTCTCCTTAGAACAAAGTGTAGGAGTACAGATATAATCCTAAACAAAACAGGCAAGGGACCATTGTCTGACTCTGACAGCAAGTGTCAACACAAACCACATCCATGTACCTCAGTTCTCTTGCTCTTCCCACTTCCAAAAGTGTGAACCACTTCATGTTCACTGAGAGCAGAACATTTACTTTGCTATGCTCAGAAGTAAGCTCAGGCATTGTCTGGGGGTTAGCTTGCACTAGGGTTATGCCCAGCACCACTTAAACAGCACGTGTGATCACAATACTTACACTTCTCCTCCTGTGGACACCTCCCTCCCTGTTCTTTTGTTTAAACCATTAATTTTCAACACTTTCTTCTGGAACTCCGAAAACCTCTTCCCCCCTTTATATCGTTACCTCAAAGATGTATATATGACAATATGACCACAGTCTTCTCTCTTCTGAGTCATGTTCACTTATCTTTTTTAACCTTTTCCAAAGACTTACACTGTTAAAGATTTTTAGATCTTTAAAAATATTCCTTGCATTTTCTCCATTCTTTCATACTCATGTCCTTCCTAAGAAGCTGCAGACAGAAATCACATGCACTAAAAAGTAAAGTGTCTACAAGTCTACATTTAATGTCTTTAATTTACAGGTTATATGATCAGTACTTTTACAAGTGTCTAATTATCCTGCACAGGTATGCAAGAAATGACAAAGTAGAATCATTTTCCAAACTTGCTGAATAGTTACTTTTACAAAGATCTAATCTCAAATATAGAAGCACAGAGTCACTTTGGAAAATGTACAGGTGCTCATACAAATATTTCTTTTCATTTGAGTGACTTTTTCTTTCTTTCTTTCTGAGAGACAGTATTGTTTCCCATAATGTGGCTACTTTTCTGCCTTGTGTCAGCTACCCCTTTTTTGCCTCTCAATATTTTTCAAATAGCTCTTCTCCCAGACCATTTTATACATTCCTTTATCTCCTCCTCTCAAAGTTATTTTTTTAATGAATTAACAATGAGATTATTGCACAGATCTTTCTCTGGACTTTCTAAGACACTGTGCAGCAGGGTCAGGTTTGTTCACTTGCTACTTTCTGAATGTTCACAGTACCTCAATGGTGTTCACATGGACAATTTTAGACTTTTATTATGCAACTTATCAATTCCATCTTCAATTTTCTTTTGCTAAAAATTACTAGATTTAATGAAAAATAGTTACTTAACAGTATTTCTGGTTAATTTCTTAATACCATCTAAAATATTCTGTAAGAACTCCTGACACTGTTTATACATTTTCCAGAACACAGTACTTGCTTGGTATCTCTCCCTAGGTCAGCCTCCATGCTACTTTTTTACTTTTCTCTTTTCCTTTCCTTTCCTTTTTTTTTTTTTTTTCCTCTTTGCTTCAAATATCAAATATTTCTTCTGACACATAGGATTTAGAGTAGATAATTTTCACAGATACAAAGGATGTCCCTTTAGAGCTCTAAAATATATGTTGTCCAGACCTGCACATTTACAGACTGTAAGTCTAACTAACTAATGCTTGCTTATGCTTCCTTGGGGATATGCAAAGGTGACAGTTTGACAAGTGCTTGGGGATAATGAAGTTCAAATGTTCTGAGGTTGGGAACATAGATTTTGTCTGATGAAAACTGAGAAGTCATCTTTTCCATTAACCCTCTGCCTTAAAGATATACCTCACAACACTAAAATCAAGAGAGTCAGAATTTGCATTTAGTTTTGCAGGATACTGTGTGAAAAAGTATTTTTTAAGTTTTCCTGCTATAGACCCTGTACTATCCTGTTCTTTTTTTTATCCTATTTTATAATTACTTTGACATTTTCCAAGTACAGAATCTGAATCCTTTTGTATGCCATCATAATGTGCTGCTATCCCCTCTCCTTACTTCTTCCTTTATTCCCATTTCTTATAATTTTCTGTATAGTCCTTTGAGACACTCAACTTTCAGACCTGTGCAACTGTAATCTCTACTGCCGACTATTAAAATCTGTGATAAATACGCCCCTGAGCACATATTTACAAATCCAGAAAAAGAAAATTAATATAAATAAATAAAAATGGTTCAGTCATTCAAGATACATGATTTTTATATTAATCTCTATCAAAGCAGCACATTCATATTAAAAATCCCTTGAATTTTGCACTACAAAAACCCCAAATGCTACTGTATATCAGTTAAGTCTTAAATGAGATTATTGAGCTGCTCAGACCGAGGTAGGATTTTAGACTGACAAAGCTCCTGCCGCATTTTTTGCATGAGATTTTACATTCAAAAGAAATCTTTTGATATGTAAATTAATTACTAGATCCAGGTTCAAACTTCAAGCAGATCAGATAAGTTGTTATCTTAATAATTTGCCACTGTATTTAATCCATTTTATTAAAAATCAGCCTCCACATTCTCTGGACTGGGCTTCATAGCCACATACCAGTCTTGATCCATGAGAGACTGTCATGAATTTAGCAACAGTAACACAGTCCAAGAAGAATTGCCAGGACCATGGCATGACTGAGGAAGATGACAAGCTGAGAGTGAATAAATCCAGAACCAGGTACCAGAACACTAGTTTTATGATCAACTGTCTTCCAGTGTAAATGGAGCAGAGTGCTTCTCACTTTTATTTATCTGTGGAGAAAAGGTGCTTAATCTTTCCAGTTGCTTAAAGACAAGGGAAGGTTTCAAGGCAAATGTGGCAGCTTGTATGGGAATCTCTGTGTTTAGTAACACCTGAATCACACTGTCCCTGCTCAGGCTATTAATTTTCCTCACTAGGAAAAAAGGGAAACGTGTCACATAAATATCCTTTGTGATGAACTTTTTAAAATGTTTGTTATAATGCAGTTGGAGAGAATAAATATTTTTTATATGGAGGTACTAGTCTATGAAACATTTACATAGTGCCTACTACTTTAAAATCTCAATGCATTATGATCTGAAATTAATTCAACATCCCTGTGTCATAATAAGTAACAACTTGCAGTTCAGAAGAGAGACTCAAGGAAATCAAGTGCTGGTCTAAGGCTCCAGATAAAGCACTTTGTTCTTGGATGTCTGCAGATCTACACTGTTGTCATTACCCCTTCTTTACAGATGGACTGAAGAAATATTTCCTGACAGCGCAAAGAAGTGCACTGGCTTTTTGTCATGATGCCTGATGTCAGAGCTGTTCAGAAGCAGTATTTCAGAAACTCAACTTTACGTCACACGCTAGTTCAGGAATGAGTCATATCTGCCAGCTTCCTTTATTGGCTAAGCTGTACTGCAAATCACTGTGAACACAGCCAAGATTCATCTCATGCCTCCACTGTTCTGCACCCCTTGTGCAGAAGGGAGTAGCTTGGGGAAGAACCGCCAGCCTACTGCAGCAACAGAATTGCAGTCTGGATGACTGGAGTTAGATCACATCTACAAAAAGGTGACAGAGCACATTAAAAAGAAGGAAAAAGAAAGGGAGAGACAGTTAGTGACAACCTTCAGCAATTATTTTGGAATGCCTCCAGCCATCATTCAAAGGTGGCCACGTGCATGTCAGACACTCTGCAGTTGCTTCTCAGACCTGGGCTGGAATTGCTCTTAAGCAGCACTAAAAACACTTTCACCATGTCCTGGACTGACACTCAACTCTTGAAAGACTCAAGAATTACAGTGGGGCTGGGGGCCTGTGAAATTAATACCTTTATCAATGCCAGAAAGCATGGATGGAAACGACTAACTGAGGACGTGACTACAAATCCTGCCCATACTGCTGTTCTCCGGTGTGTATTTCAGTCCCTCTAGTCGTCAGGCTGACACTTTGACAAGCGGTAAATGTCTCCTGACGAGAGCCATTAAAAACGTGGCGACTGTTTATAAAGTGCTATGTTTTGGCATGTCGCCCTAAGCCACACTGTATCAACACTGCTCTAGAAGAGATCCTCTTTGGGGCTCTTGCTGGAACTAGGAATAGAAAAATCTCTAACACTTCTTTAAAAAGTCGAATGTGCAACACCAAAAGCTAACACATAAAGTGCAGTGAACACAAAGCTGTGCTGTCTTGCCACCCTTTTTCAGCTGTCCTTTGAGAGCTGCGCAGTTCTGGATTTCAAGGACTGCAGTCTTTATACAGCCTGTAAAACTGGGAGAAATACCTTAATGGTCTGTTGCCTGCTGCAGCATAATCATGTAGAGGTAAACAAATCTAACATAGAAGACATACATAAGAAGCAGTATTTATGTTACTGTGTGATTAGCATTAAGAAACTGACTGCTTAATGTGGAAAAAAAAGCATCTAAGTAGTGAAAATATGGAATTTACTTACATTTTTATTATTTGATTCCTAGCAATTCCAGAAATCTAGATTACATTCCTTAATTAAACAACCCAAGATTAGTTTGAGCACACATGATTCATAAGATCGTACAAATCTCTGTTTAAAAAGACTAATTGCAAAACTGGTACTGTCAAGTTATCATGCTGCCAGGTGGCAACACTGTTAGAAAGTGTCCCTTTAATTCTCCCCATCCCATTCCTATAGTTCCTTAGTTGATACTACAAAATAAGTTCAGAGAAGGACAACCAAGCTGGTGAAGGGTCTGGAGAACACATCCTGTGAGAGGCTGAGGGAATTGGGATTGTTTAGTCTGGAGAAGAGAAGCCTGAGGGGAGACATCATAGCTCTCTACAATTCCTTGAAAGGAGGTTGGAGAGAGGTGGGTGTGACCTCTTCTCTCAAATAATAACGACAGGACTAGAGGAAATGGCCTGAAGTTGCACCAGGAGAGGTTTATATGAGATATTAGGAAGAATTTCTTTACTGAAAGAGTAGTCAGGTGCTGGAACAGGCTGCCCAGGGAGGTGATGGAGTCACCATCCCTGGAGATACTCAAAAACTGTGTAGATGAGGCACTTCAGGACATGCTCTGATGGGATGGTGAGGTGATTTTTTTCTGGTTGGTTGTTTGGTTGTTTTGTTGCTTTTTCAGGGGTTGGTGGTTGGACGCAGTGATCTTAGAGGTCTTTTCCAACCAGGACAATTCTGTGTGATTCTGTGATTCTGTAAACAAAACATATGTGTTTGGACAAGCCAAGGTGGGAATCTCTCAGCAAGTGTCCCCACAAAGCACTCTACAGAGCCACAACACTGGCATATGTACTTTCCCTTAATAGGGTCATGCTACTTGAGGATTTACTTCTCCTGTGCTTCAGTCACCAAGGAATTAATTCTTAAACTAGAAATGGGATGATTGTGGTCCAGGAACTTTGCAAGCAGGGTGATAAATGGTTTAAGGTGTCCTCAGGACAAAGGGCACTTTGCTGTAGGGTTCTTGATTTCCTTTCACTCATGAAAGCAGAGCCCATACTGTTCATGTACGTATATTTCAGTTTGTTCTGAATTTCTATCTATAGTTGATGGGCTTACAGCTGCTCTGGTGTTGACACTTCAGTTTAACATCATATACTATACACACCAGTTTTTCCAGGACAGGAGCAAGCAGGTGTCTATTACTACTGATGACTGAATTTTTTCCCTGAAAAATAGATAAGGTAGTCTTTTCTGGAAAGTTTTGCTGGGGAGAGCATAGTTTACACTGCAATTGAGATTTCATGCCCTGTATGAATGTGGACTCCCAGAAGAAAGGTATCAACCTATAGCAGGCCTGCTATGCCTTTTGCAACCTGTACCTTCCATACCACTAACATCTTCTACCCTGGGGACAGCTGCTGGATCAGTACTGGCCCTCCAACTCCTGAGGATCAGGATGCAATAGCTGTAGCCACTCTTTGCCACTATAAGGGGCACTTGAATAGATCCAGTCTTCTGACTATTGTTTGGTGAAAAATGCTGTGCTCTTGTACATCACTGTCATAGGATTAGGCTGAAAGTTCTGAAAAAAAACAGAACTAAGTGCTCAAAGCCCCATGTCTACAAAGCATTTGCAAAAAGCATACCTAATCAGACTATATGCACACAGTTATTTCTTGCTTTCTCTTAATACAGATTATAAATTTAATTTGTAGTACCTATCTCCCTGAAGTACTGACACTTTTCTTTTGTTAGTAAAGGTATCTGAGTTTTAGCTTGGAATGGACAAAGTTTTGTGGAGACTGCTATCATGTAAGAGCAATAGCTTTACAAAGAACTAAAAGAGGTATCAGAAGAGATATAGGGTAGATTTTTTTCATTAAATAATAATTTTTATAACATCTAATGTAGTCTCAATATCCAAAACAAAGAAAAGCATTTAGAAATATGAGTCTTTAAAAATCAATTTTTTTCCTGAAGGAAAGGAAAACAGGAGGCATATGTCTGACCTACAGGTTCTGAGATCCTGTAAATCCTAAACCAGAAATGACAGAAAAGATGATACTATGTAATTGCCACAGTGTAGGTTTGCACTCAGACATGAAGATCACAGTTCTTCTTTCCTTCTTAAAACCGTCATCCTGCCCATCTGTTTTCTGAACCTTTTACTTTGACAGCATTGAATTTGGCCTCTTCCATATAACTCTTGCCATGAAGAATCCAGTTTCACAGGATATAAACCCAAAACATCACTGCACTAAGAGTATGGGAATAATATCTCATAAGACAATGTTGTTCAACATCACCTGTAAAAGTAGTGACTAGGACTTAAATATGAAGACACATATTACTTTCACTCCAACAGATAAAATTCTTTCTGTTCCCCATAAGGTCTGCAATTGCTTAAATGCAAATTTTAGTAATATAAGTATTATTAAATGAGAAATACAATAAATAATAAAAAAGAACCAATTTTTAAAAACTATCCAGCCCTTTGAAAAGTAAATACTTCATTTGCTTGGGAGGATGATTCTTATATATCACATAA